>BMAW01004647.1:413046-428971 GCA_019974015.1 Nephila pilipes | reverse complement strand
ATATATATATATATATATATATATCTGTGTGTGTGCATTTGTAAAGAGGTTAACAAGTTTCAAAACTTAACAATTTGCAATTAAATCAATTTAATATACTTTAAGTAATATTTAGGTTTTCTACCTTTCTTAAAAGTCTAACCAAACTGTTAAAAGGGCATTGATTACTATCCCATTAGATTGTGTGTTAATTAACTCTGATGTAAAAAAACCCTTTTATATATGCAGTAAAAATTGTTTTGTAACATCAGAGGTTTTCAGGAGCAAAACTTATTTTAATCTATAAAAAATATGTATTAAAAAAGAAAGAAAAATAACTCTAAGAAAAAATATAGAATTAAAATGAATAAATAAATTATGGGAAAAGAAGACAATCTTAAAGAAATATGCAACTTTTTGAGTTTTTGAATCCATCTTCGAAAGTAAATTAAGAATACATGTAAGGGACGACAGAGAAAAAAAAGAATTGAAATAGAGTGCGAATATTATTGAAACCGATAAAAATATATTTCGAACAAAAAATTGTCAGTTTCTTTTTTTTTTTTTTTCTTGAATGGAAGGGAAAGCTCTCTAAGATTCTGAATTTTCTAATAATCTTTTCTTTGATTGTTTTATGATTTATTTTGTTTCATTCAAGGTTTTTTTCCCCAATTTTTTACCACAGTTCTGAAAGTATATTCATGTAAAAATTTAATTTTAGAAGAAAAAAATAATACCTTATCGAATCCATTAATTTTAAAATATTCTAAATGCAAATCTTCTCCATTGTTCTAAAACTTCCATGCATTTTTTTATTTTTTTATTTTTTAAAATTGGACAGTTTTCTTTGGTTCAATATGATTCTGTTGTAAAAAAGTAATTTAAAACAAACTCTTCTCTTATTTCGTTTACGTTTGAAATGTTACATACATTTCCCTGTTTGACAAAATCTCATCTTTATACAGAATTTAAAAATGGAGAGGAATTTCTTTCTATCATTATGAAAGACTGATTTCATCTGCAGTTAAAAAACAGAATTAATGTTCAGATACGTTTAAGACAGCATATCACGACTTTTATTTAAACTAAAGTAGTTATATAAAAAAAAAAAAATATATATATATATATATATATAACATACAGTAGGATCTAGCTAACCCGATTCGTCTGACCGTATCTTTATCATAGTGTTATAACGCCTCAGAACTTTGCATCCCAAATTGATTGTCACCAGCCTTCATTAAACTGATAAGATCCTGAAATTCCTAATTATAATAAAAATATATAATATAATTTTGTAAACTTAGTGTGATCATTGAATACTTCATGTGATATGATTCATGAAAACAAGAGTTATATATATAGAATAACCCTGAGTTTGAAGAATCTATCAGTTGGTGATTGTTCACGTGTCCAGAGACTTATCATCAATTTTGAGGTATTTAGACTTTTTTTAATCAGAAAATTGAGCTGTATGATGTAAGCGAGAGTGGATCAGTAGAGTTGACTTTGATTTAACAACGGTAGAATAAGACAGATGATGACGAAGATGAAGACTACGAACCCACATTACGAGTATTACACGCAGATGCTAAAAATGCATTTGATCTAGGCCTTCAGTACATTAAATAAAGTTCCACGCTTACACTAATAGATATTTTATGGATGCGAAAATGGAGGAACACACATGGCTGTGAAATCAAACGTCTGCTAAGCAAAAGAGCATTAAAAACTTTCAATCTGAACAAGAATATTAAATTCTTACTGTAGTCTACTATATAAAGCTATCGATTTTGTTGTAACTGATAATTCTGTTCTATAATCGTGATTTGTAAGAGCTTAATATTTTATTATTGAACTTAGTAAATTTGGCATCACTTAGGATATTAATCGAACGTTTGTTGTTTAGTTGAGCTATGTAACCTTAGCATTACTATAACGTTTGAATTTTATAAGCTAATATGTTGTCCCCTTGGTAAAGTTTACAAATTAATTAACGTTTTGATATTTTAACTTGTGTTGCTTCAACACTTTCATTTGACTAATTGTATTAAAATTAAATAAATCTTTCAATAGGAATTAAATATATAAAAATTAACAATCTATTGAATTCCATCTCTAAATACGAATTAGCATTTTATTTAAGTCAGAAAATTATAATATTTGCAAACGAAAATGTCAAAATACGTACTAATTATCAATTATGATAGGTAAATATGTGCTGGATAAACAAAATTTGGTTTTATCAAGAGGTTTTAATGGCATGTACGATTTAGCAAAATATTTAAATTTCTGAGCTTGTGCCAGTAAATAAAACACAAACAAATAAGTTAACACAAGAAGAGGTAACGAATTTCCAACAGTAAAAATGTTCTTAGTTAAATAAATAAAAGAATACCCATTTCCTGTAATATTTCAAGTAGAAATTGAGAATGCTGCTTAATTTTTTTTCTTTAGGTGATTTATCCTTCTGAACTAATTAAACAATCAATCACATAAGCTCTTAAGTTACTTCTTAGTAAATGTTATCTACGTGAGTTTTGAAAAACTTTCTTTCTCATTTTGGAAGCATGAACCAAGTTGCGTATTAAAATTTTAAAATAAATTCGAAGGTCTTTGCAACGTCTGAATCACTGCATATGTTATTCGTAATTATTTAAATTTTAAAACTGAAAAAGAAAGCATAGGAAAACCTAACAAATATTTGCTGTTTGAAAAGGGGCTTAGATATTTCTCTATGGAGATTTTAAAAGGAGACCTAAAATTTGTACATGAATGCGTATTATTGTTATGAATTATTACTTGTGATACAATATTATTCAGAAAATGGAGGTACGAAAGCAACTCTCGGTAAAGATTATACTGTCATTATACGAGTATAATGGAATTCTCTCGTGCATTTCTCGGAACTAAACTCTTGGGGTTGTCATATGACGTTATTTGATTTGAGAAACTCTTCTAGAAAATGAACCCTGAATTATGTAAGTTAGATTGATATGCAGTGTGGTGAATAAGATTTTATGTGATAACATTTATAAACTGTGGAGTGTTTACTAATTGGGAAGTTGTAAAAGAGAGTGAGATAAGGAAGGTTAAAGGAACAAAGCTAGACTTGGGCTTTTATTGACAAGAATTCAGAGATTAAATAATTCGACATAGTACGGAATATTCACTTCTGAAGAGATGTATAGTAAGATCCAGCTTACGAGTGTAATACTGCCACGGATCTGATTAGGCAGTGTCAGATAAGTAATAATTTCATAAAGAAATTCATAAGCTATGGGTGGTGACCTCAAACGGAATCCCAAATGGTAAATATTGGGGGTTGCGAAAATTTAATTTACAATCATGAATTTAAAGAAATATTAGATGGAAACAATTCATTATCTTTAATTTAAATATATTACATTTTACGTGCATGGCGCAATTATAAAATCGTTAACTTAATGAAGCTGTAAATTATATTTACATATTAAAAAAATTCCACTTAGAATATTATTACAGCGGTGAAATTTCGTTATGTTTTGGAATCAAAATATGACCGTAAATGCATAAAGCCTTATGTCCTATTACGCATAAGCTAACGAGCCTAGGGGAGACGCTGCTACTAGTATGAAAGGGATTTTCTAGAATAATCAATTGTTTATGTTTAATGATAAGTGTACTCATCATATAAACAATATTATATCGTGTCTTACTAGCTTATTTTACTAATATTGGTATTTATTTCAATAACCATTACAGAATAAGTTTTTTTTTTTCATTTTTTAGAATGCAAAATTACTTTTTATCTATGGATAGTAAATATTGAGTATTTCAGTTTAATTTAACAAAAGAAGTTTTATTAAAATTAATTAAATTATAATTTAAATTCATTTAATGTTTTATTAATTTTTAAATTAAATTAGATAGAGACATCGTAATTTTTTTGTGTGCAAGAATAGGTTTGGGGGAGGGGTCGTTCGAAATTTTTAAGCATGAGAGTGGGGACTCAAGACTAAAGATTTTAAGAACCACTGATTTATAATATCTAACTTTAGGTTTGAACGCGTAGAAACCTGTTTCATACAGAAGATAATAAATACACTCTATTTGGGCTATTCATAGAAGATGAATATATTAAGATCAGGACTTGTGATTATTCGATCATTTTTTACTAAATCTTGCGTGACACATTCGTTGACTATTGAGCAATGTGATATTTTTGTTAATGTGGCTGTGAGAAATAACACGAGATCATTGGGAGACAGACCCTATAATTTTGAGTGTCAGTCAAGTGACGAGGACGACACACAATTCGCTCTCTATATTTCCGTTCTTCTTTAATGGGAGGAATAGGGTTTATGATCAGATTTAATGTGCTTCATTCCCACTACACTTTAGGTCTTTAGAAGCATCAAGGTTCAAACCCCTTACTCCTCGAAAGCAACGCCGACCACAGTTAATAACTATGATAAAAAGTCTTTCTGAGCCATCCATTTAGTTGATAGAAACACTACGGAGACGTCAAAATTTAACTAAAATATGAATTATATTACCGGTGTCATACAAATATACTCCATACTTTCACTTAGAGCATATTTGTGTCATACTTTCTATACATACTCCATACATTCACTTTGAATGACAATGAAATGACCCAAACTCATTTGAAAGGATAATAACGCGTGACGAATCATTGTTTTTTAAAACGTTTTTAAAACGTTTTTCTGAATTTCACTTGGTGTGTGTGTGTGTGTGAGTGTGTGTGTGTGTCATCAAATTTTCGATCGTTAATTTAACCAACTTCCCATCAAGCTAGAGCTTTGAAATTTTGGGAATCGTTCGTACTCGCCTAACAATGCAATATTCAGACGTTTGCGACAAGTTTTAACTAATATTTTCTTTAATAATGCATTTTAGCCCAGCAACTTGGCGCGATTTCAAAAATTGGCACCAAACTTGGCGATTTTTTTTTGGCTGAACGTTAATTCGTAAAACGGACCAGGATAGCCACATTTGGCAAAATACTGCCAAATAATTCTTGTCGTCTAGGCTGGTTGGTTTAAACTGTATTCCAACCATATAATTTACTGGTTGAATTAATTAATTTTACTTAGTTTTAAGGTTTTTACTTATTTCGCTTGATGTGTGTCTGTGTGTGTATCAATGTGCCATTAAATTTTCTATCGTTAATTTAACCGACTTCCCATCAAGCTAGAGCTTTGAAATTTTGGGAACCGTTCTTACTTGCCTAAGAATGCAATACTTAGATATTTGCGACCAGTCTTAACTAATATTTCAATATTTTTTTAATAAACTTTGCGACCATGTAAAAACGTTGGTTTTTTTACATATGAACCTGAAATGAAGCGACAATCCTTGCACTGGAAGAGCAATGATGAAAGGTTTTTTATTCTAAATATTTATGGGATTATATATCTACACTAGGTTCCAGAAGGCCAAACTGTTAATTAACATTACTACCTAAGCGTTCTTATTGATCTTCATGAAACAATAAGGAGAAAACCACCAGAATTGTGGAAGAACAAGTCATTCCGCATTGTCTGTCAAGAGATTTCTTGCCAAGTACAGCATCCCAGTGTTCGACCAACCGCCTTATTTACCGGATCTTCAGCCATGAGACTTCTATTTATTTTCGAAGGTGAAATATGCATTAAGAAGAACAAGATTTGAATCCTTTGAAGCTGTGAAAGAGAAAGCTGCCCGCGTTCAGAAAAGAGCTGACAAAAGGACTTCCAGCGATGTTTCGAGCAATGGAAGGTACGCATGGAGTGTTGTAGGGATAGAGGAGAGGCGTATTTTGAAGGTGATAAAAAGTAAATATCTTTGACATCAAAACAAAATGTTTCACAGCGTCAGTCACGTTATTTAATAGCTAAACCTTGTATATCTCGAGGAGTGCACAAAGTGTTATCCATTTCTTCCTGTCTGCAATCACAGTAATTCCTCGAATTTGTTTCTTCTAATCTCTTTCTTTCGAATTCTGATGCAATAAATTTACAGAAGTTATAGTTCATTCACATTGCAAGGTTCGTAGTTCAAATAACATTATAAAGAAGCCCAAATGTTAGTGGAAGGGCAAATCAGGCAAGAATCTGTTACAAGTTTGATTGTGTTGCAAAAATTTCTCTCATTTATAATCAACATACGAACAATAAAACAAATTAATATTACCGTTCTTTACAAATTTTATTAAGGAATAATATTTTTCACAATTTTTTTTTACTATAGAGAAATAACGAGCACACACAATGAAACACTCGGAACAAAAACCAACTACTTATTCGCATTTTGCATTCCGTGAGCATGTAAAAGAAACATAAAGAACATTTTCTATTTGGACGTGAGTAAAATTCAGACTCAAGTATATACCCACACACACCATACAGGAAAAGTTACGAAAAACAATTTAATTTCTTTTTACTCCTCGGAATGATAAAAATATCACATTTCATTCACGGTTGAAATATCGATATCCGGAATTGCATTAAACTTAAAATGATTCGAACGGTTTAAAAGCATTTTATTGAGATTTAACTTGACAAAGAGGAATTAAAATGTTAGACAGAGATGGAAAAGGAGGAGCACGTGACCTGGAACTAAAATAAGTATCTTTTCCGGGATTATTGTGGATCCTTCTTCTTACTCCGTGACTTTTCAGGCGTTTATATAGATACCCCAAACTCCTCGAGAAAGAGAGAAATAAGAAGTTTTTATCAAAATATCACCTGGTTAGACGTTTGAGAAATCTTATACTTCAATTTTTTATGTGTGTGTGATAATTTCTTTTTCATTAAACAGTCTGTATTTTAGGAAATGGCTCTGATTCCTAGAATTTATCGGCCGAAAAGTTGCTAGACCATTTAGACCCAAAATTCGCTAGACCATACAGAAATCTAAGCAAGATAAAAAGAAGGGGGAGGACCTTGACAACTTTTGTTACTTTTTTTTCGCAGCTGAACAAATTAAGTAAGAACTTTATTGTCTTAAAAAGAGCTAAATAACTATATGAACGGATTAATTTGCTATGTTATTAATTAACTTAATTAACTTCTAAAACAGAATTTTTCCAATATGAGTATAGTACATAGGACGCACTTCAGTGTGAAGATGAAAATGGTGGTTACTTAAAGTATATACTTCTCAAAACTAAATAAAATGTATTTTCAAGAAAAGTGTTTTCGGTTTAGTAAAAAAAATGCGAATTATTATTAAATAAATAAAACTATTTCATTTTTTAAAATGATCCAGTGAATTTATGACTAATCTGCACATAATATTGATTAGCAAGATAAAAAGAAGGGGTGACAATTTTGATAAATTATGGTCGTGATAGCTGAGTGATCATGGTGGCGTCATTTCATGGAGTCTTGATACCTATAAAGAACTGTCGTAGATAACTATAAAGACTGAGTAGCGTGTTAAATCTGTTGAGATTCAATGTTCTAATATCGGTGTCGTGTAAAAATGTTACAAATGGGAGCCATGTCAGGTGACGATCTCGTCATATGAATAGATTCTCAAAATTATGAGGTCCGTCACCTATAAGCTTCGTTCTAAATTAGAATTCTGATGATCAAGTAGTAATACAGGTATTCAAGTCCAATCATATATTCCGAGACCAAATTTAATTTTTTAATCTATTCATGTTTTATTACACGTTTTATAACCGGACATGACATTTTTGTTCATTATTTATATCGTTTCAATTTGAAAGAAATACAAACTTATGCTCTTGTGTCTCTTTTGAACATGCTGAATATTAAATATTTTCTCTTCTCTCTCTCTTGTCCCTTTTCCCAAAATGTTTACTTCAGTTGTCCTATCTTCGAAACAAACATTTCATTTCAGTTGTCCTATCGCCGTTGTCTGAAGTCCGCTTGTGAAAATCCATCTATTTGCATTTCAAGTTTAAATACTGTATTCTTACGAATTGTAAAAATTTTCAACAAATGTTTCAATTTTTCATGATATTTTTGATTTTTTTGAATTTTCCTCATTGCTTATAGTGATATATAATTTTTGCATATGTATATATATTTGTCTCATACTTCATTTTTATTAAAACAGTTTTTGGACTTTTTTGTATTGCGCAATTTAACCAAATATTGTTGCCTGTTATACATCTTACTTCAGAAAGAAATTTCAGTCGCTGATTTGTTTTATCCTTGCCACTTACATTTCCTGCTCTTTAAATACATTTTAAGCTTTAATTTACTTTTTAATTTCGAAATTGTGTAATCTCTTACGCTGTTTGTTCCACATCGTTCTGTATTATATACTAGCCTTTCTTGTTGAAAAATTTTCTTTGCCCATGAACGTAGAGTGCGAGGATGCTTGTCTCCCAGAAAACCAGTTTGTAGTTCTAAGCTAGGGTTCAGCAACCTTGTGGCTGCGGTGTGCCAAGCCATTCTACTAATATGATTAAGAATGCTGCATACTTGAAAATATTTCAAACAATACGATTATCATTGCAAAGCATATGGAGTTAGGTAATAGATGTCAAGAATACAGATTTGGAGTTTTTTATGTATTAATTATGTATTATTTAAAGATACTTATTAACAAAAAATAAACAGCATAAAGCATAACAATTCCTTCACCATAAATGGAACAAAGGAAATTGTACATACACTATGTGATACGTATCTTTAAACATATTACTGAAAATAAAAAAAAAATGTAACAATATAAAATGAAAGTATTTCTTCAATATAGTCAAATTACAAATGAAAATTTGAGACAAACTTTGTCCCTGCTCGACTTAATATTGCAATATCAGGTATAATTTTTAACTTTCAATTCGGCGCACGATTCCGAATATTCAGTTGTATTTTGAGCCCATAAAGAACAACTTCTTTGTGGACCAAAATATTTCTCATATGAGGGAAGATTTATTCATATAGATATGTGGAACCAAAAGTGGAAAGCAGAGCACAAAGAATATGCTTCAAATAACTAAATCTATCGGGAATTAGATCCAGCATTTTAGAATAGTTGTCGATTTATCGCCAGAGTTGTGTTCTAGATTTTTCCGTAATTACGTAAATTTTGCTTTCCAAAATCCTGTTTATGTTAGTTCAATAAATTCCATTTTAATATTATCACTTTTCATCCTCTCAAAAATTGACAAATCGAATGGGATTATAAATTGGTCTATTAATTCTGATTTGACTCAGAAGGAAAATATAGGTATATAATTTTCAAAGTCTTTGAATCTTTTGAAAAATTCCTTCTTATGTACTTCAACGTAGATTTGAAGTTATAGATTGTCTACATTCGATGTATTTGTAGGCATTTTAACATTTTGGAATTACAAGTATTAATATACTGCAAAATATATATAATTTTGTAGAAAAGCCTTTCCAATATTCTAAAGGCTCAAGCACTGTTTGTACTTTCCTTGCAATAATAAGTTTAGTTCATTGAGATATTTAGAAATATTATTCAGAAACAACAATTTACATAAACATTATTTATTGTTTAATTCGTTGAAATGCCGTTCCTTTTCATTAAGAAAAACTTTAATTTGATCCAGGCATGACATAAACTTCTTCAAGACATTATCTTGACTAAATAAACGGACATGGCTGTGTAAGGGGACATTCACATATTCATTTTCCATTTCTTTTAAAATTTTAAATTGCCTGTGTACCAGCGAAGAACGATACGCTATGAAAGTAACTCTTGTAACAACAATATTCATTTTGGAAACCAAGCAATGTGATAAAATTTTGACAGCTGAGCTTGGCTGATGTATTATGCGATGGAAGGTCAATACTTTATGTCCACTATGATTCTCAAGAAGTTTGGTAAATCCTCTTTTCTCGCCAACCATTGTAACTGGTACGAAAACACTCAATCTGTGGTAAAGTCGAGCAGAAATTGGTAATTGTAAATCTTTTACTAATATATTTGACCCCACAATTAAGTTTAATGTGAGTTCAATGTCGAATGAGGTTTCAGGTATCAAGGTACCTTTTCTAGGCCTAGAAGAGAGAGTTAAAATTAAGGGGAGTTTACCCTTAATAAATAGCAACAAAGAATGTATAACCCATATTAAATTCAACGTGGAATCTGAATCAAATTGCCGTTATCATATATTGAATCTGTAATTGAACTGTTTGATTCGTACAAAATACCAAATTTAGCAAGAAAAATGTAAAAAGTTTGACATCTCTTTAACAACCTATAAGTCTTAGGTTGGATTTTAACCACTGGTTTTCCTACAAAATTAAATATAGAAAACTATTGGAAATCGAACCGTATATGAGAATTAAATTATCATCTTTTCTTCTTAGCGTGAAACTTTTAGTTAGCAAGAAACAGTTTCACACTTCTCATTAATAATGTTATGTTATTAAACTTTCCTGTCTCTAATTATATTTGCAATAATTTAATATATGTAAGTAATTAAGTACATGATAATTATACTTACATCGAGACAATAGTTCATTTATCCAATCAAAACTCAAAATATGCAATGAGTTTCAGTGTGTCACGAAGAAATTTTAAAAAGAAATCGGATCACAGGAAAAAAGTTTGTGATACTTTGTTTTAAAGTTTGTGGCTGTCTCTTCCCCTCATGTGATCTCATGCTACCTTCACCTTCTCTGTAATCTTTGACATTGTTTACAAAAGAGGGTTATGCAAAAGAAATTCTTTGCGATAATTAATGTATGGGGAATTAAATAAATTTTTCCAAAATCCTAATTTATGTACAGAGAAATATTAAGGTTCTGACACCTTTAGAAAAAAGTTCAGTACATAAAAGCTTGTTCTGTTATGTGAAGATTTGTTATTAAGTATCAACACTGTTATTTCAACGTTAAAGACAACTAAAACAGATCGTTTTGATATAATACCATTTACAAAGAAATCATAATAGTTTTGCCTGCATATTTTATTTTGTTTGCAAATCAACTAAGATCATATATTTTAATAAATTATTTATTCCGCGGAAAATTCCGTTGAAAACAATTTCATTGTAGAAAATTTCATCCGCAAATAATAGCAGTGTGACAAAACTTTGCAGAGCATGGGTAAAAAAACAATTACTTCTGCCCCCAAAAAGAACAATGTAGTAAATAATTGTAAATAATTCTATTAGATAGTTATATTTTATTTTCAATAGTATTTTTGTAATACCTTTCAAATTTTTTATAGAGAAATAATTTAAATATCTGATTATCAAATGCTTGTGATGATGATTCTTTAATACGCATGTATATTTTTTTTTGTAAAAATCTAACATTTGAAGTAAATTTGATTAATTAAATTAATTACACTTAGACCCTCTCTAAGGTATCCGCTTTCCTTGAAAATTTGAATACGAGAGAAAATATCGAATATTTTTATTGATTGTTAAAATATCTGGAATTTTTTTTCTTCTATTTGTAGCTGGGATACATAGCAATGAAGCTATAATGATTTTCATATCAGACGATTTCTAAGCAAATAGCTGGAAGTTATTTTTTTTTAAACTGGAAATTTAGTTTCCCCTAAAAATACTAATTTTTTTCCACTTTTAAGAATTATTCCTGCTTGTAATTTTTTATAACTTTTAAAATATAATTTTGATATATATTGATAAATATGACACACATTTTTTCTAATTTAGGAAATTTTACATTAATAGTAAAATTTTCTAAATTCCAATGGCAATTTTAGACACTGTTTACTACTTTTCTGAGCTATGTTGTTTGATTATATTCGATTTTTGTTTTTAATTGCTTTTTATTTACTTATTTTTTAAATAATTGCTTAAATTATATAATAGATTTTTGGATATATAGTCCAATATTTAAACCAATGATGATTCTAAATATAAGCATCATTCTAATTTTTTAACAATCAACTTGCATATTATGGCGACTCGCAAGGTTATTCAGTTGTGAATGAAATATATGGTAAAAATATGAGTGCATTGGATCCATTCAGAAAAGAGTCTTTAGACGCCTTATTAAACTAAAATCAAATCGGAAAGGATTACGTGGGAAAGAAAATTTTATACTGACCGATTTATTAATAAATTACAAAATTACTATTCGAGGAAATGCTAGTGACTTGCAAAATCATATAATGGCAGCATTTTATCACAGCTGTTCAGGAGTGGATCAACCAATGCATGGCCAGTGCCCGAAAAGACAATTTCGTTGGAGTAAATATCAATGTGGTATTACTTGCGGAGTACAGGTAAATGAAAAGTGTAAAATTCTTCCTAAAACCATTGTTAACTCCTTTAAAATATTCATACTTTGGTTTTTTGTGATCAACATTTATTAAAACAAGGTCTGAATGGGAAAATGTAAAATGCCAGTAAATGTCAATGCTTTTTGGAATATAATCTTTAAATGTATCTTCGTCGACCATGAAACATTTGCTCTGGGACATATATATCCGTTACAAATTTTAATACTGGCTATAAGAGAGAGCTAAAAATATTACATATATTAGATATGATTCTTAGACAGTATTCAGTGGAAGCGCATAAGATCTTATGTTATTCGTGTTGCTCACTCCAAATGATATGCGTTAACTTCAGCAAAACTGATCAGAAAAATTAGAGCTGTTAGAAAATTAAATTTAAAAAAAGGTATGACCTATAAAAAGGGTTGAGTTTATTTGGTATGTGTGCACTTTTATTTTCTATATAAATTTTAATTTTAAATCCGTTATCTAAAGATTTGAATTTCTGGTACAGTTACAGTTTTTGAAAGGCGATAACTCGCAGGGATTTCCATATATTTTGATAAAATTCCGTTGAAATATTTTTCAAATTGTTTTTGAGAACCTGGACAAGAAGTTTTATAATGTATGATTTACAAGTGAATTTATTCACATTCTGGAATGGAAATGTTTAAAAAAACACACGTTTTTTCTTCGACTGTCAATAGCTCTGCAAATACTGTGAATTATTCAGAACTCCTAGTTCGGGTTCTGTACATAACATGTCATACCTATATATATGCTAAATAACAATGCCTTAGAAGGATTTGTCATGAAAAGAGAATGCTTTAAAAATATGCTCTTTTTAAAATGTTTGATGCAAAAAATTACATTTAATTTTTTTTACTGAAATTATATTTTGAAAACAATTGTTTGAGTGTATTCTAACTTGGGTAACATTAAATATATATAAAAAAATCGATTCATTTATATGTTGTTTTTTTTTAATTCGTGGTTCCGAACTTAGTTGGAGATTCAAGTCCGATTAAATGAGATTTATGGTACCAATGTAAACTGAGCAATAATATAAATTTAAATATCGGTACGAATTTTTGTTACATTTATGCTCTTTTGACATTATTTTTATTGATTACGGAAATCACTTAAACAAGAAAAAAATATGTAAGACTCTCAAAATTTGACCAATTAAAAACTGTAAAATGTGCAGCTATTATCACCGATCATGGTATTTTAAAAATTATTTCTTATAAAAAATATCCGATTTGGAACATTTCACTTTCCAAGAAATGGATTCGGTATAAATATTTAAATATAAATAAATTTATTAAATATACTAAATGTATCTAAGCTGTTTTCTATATAAGGATGTTTTATAATACATTGAAAGATTCTTTAGAGACATAATCGATTTTGAGCAATTTAGCCTTGATAATTAAATGACTCTCTCTAGGGAATGTTTAATGAGAATTATAGAACTAAGAGCAATAATTTTATACATTGCTTAATGTTATAAAAGTAACAAGACATATTAATTATTTAATCATAAATTACGCAATGATAGAAGCTATATATAGTAAGACCTCCTTAATTCGGCATGCTCGGGACAACGGCTGTGTCAGATTACTTAAGAAACAAGTGCCGTTATCTAGCAACCGTAATATTACGGTGGATGACGTCATTAAAACGTTGTATATGCAAATCAGTGATGTAGGTTTAACGTTCTTTACAAACCACTCTATATGGTTTACACAGTTAACGTTTTAGTGATGCCATCCACCTCAATATTGAAACCTCTTAAGAAACTGTAGCTTTAGCGATTTTGCTGGATTATCAAGCTTCAATGCAATTTTAATGGGGATACCAAAGATATAAATCCCTCTAAATAAAAATTCAAGCCAGGGATGGAAAATGGAATTTTATTAAAATTCCGAAATTAAAATAAATTTATATGCATTTTATTAAGAGCTTGTACCTTTTGTTTTTAAACATAGCAACTATATAATTTGTATTTATAATTAATAAACAAAATAGAGATAGAATATAATATTTATTCAATAAAAATGTCACACACAAAAATTAGTTTAATTTTAAGTATACTTATGTTTGAAATAATTTGTAAGATTTTTGATGCTGTCGATTGCAAGGTAATACATACTTCTGAGTCATCTACTGTCCATATGTTTCTAGCCTTTGACAATACCGAAAAAAAGACTCAGATTACAATAGGACTTAAATAGATTATTTTTACTCCTTTTAATGAAGATTAGTCATAGCAAGTGAAAATACCAACCAGCAGGCATTACAGGTAGAATTACTCTAAGTAGATAGTCAGAGTGTAACTATCTTAACTAATGGATCGTGAGGCTTAAGGTTTATTTTTGAACCGGATCCAATTATTTTAAGTCTACTTGAATCGGATCCGCTTAGTATAGAGAAGCAAAACTATGAGTTTTGTTTCAAAACACGACGGATTCCTAGTGGCTTAAAGGTGACATCTATACTTAAAAAAAATTTAATTTTCTGTAACTATTCTGAATATATTTGAAACATTTGTGTGAAAGAATGTGTGAACTTCACAGCATATCCCGTTGTTTAAATATTTGTTATTTCTGACGAAATAAGAATCAAATCTATGGTCTACAAGTCAATAATCTCTGTTTCGCCGATGGTGTAATCTAATCAATACTTAACAATGATTGTTTTCAATCACTTTTTGCAGAACAGATGTGGCATAGTATCATATACAGTTTCAATCTCATTTTTCTCTTATACAGAATCGTGTAAATGAGTGACATTTTCTCGCCAATATGAGAGTAGATTAGAACAATCAATTCTACAGCAAATATTGTCTTTGCTTTAAATTATCTCTTCATCTTTTGGTTCTAATTCTTCATAGGTACCGTGCATTCAAATATAATTATTAATTTCATAATGATTTTTTCTTTACTTAACCATCATGGAAATAACACTCAAACGCAGATTCCAAGTTCTAAATTTGACATAAGGGCTAATGATTTATTCTTCCTAAGAATATTTATATTTGAATCTCAGAAGATAATGGGAAAAGAAATAGCATTATATATTCCCTTAAAAGAAAATATTGTAATATTGTTTCTATACCTCCATCTCTCTCTATCTCTCCCTCACACAACGTACATACACAACAAGAAGTGCTTTTTATATTCAAATTTAACAGCGAGAAAATCTTATCTTGGTTTTCGTTAAAGAATTAAATTATTTTTTTAGAATAAGTATGGATCAATATTTCAATTTCTTTTGCCTTTCATTTCTTAGTGGAACTCATATAATTTGATTCCCGTTTCTTAAAGCTATGTTTCATCTCTTGTGTTATATTTTTAAGATATAAAATGAAACGAATCGAGTTTTAGATTTAAAATAAGAAGAATTATTAATATGTATTTTTATTATACGTATCGAATGTTAAAAAAATCAGTGATTCAAATAAATTGAGAAATTTCAATAAAGCGATTTCTTATATTACCAAAGGTGAATGACTGCAAATGTGTAAAATGAATTCATATAAAAAGGGATCATAGAATTTTCCATATCGTGTGGGGAAAATAATAACAATCATAAAAATAAAAGTTGATCATATTTTATACGTAACTACTATTCAAAATAATACATATATTTTTATGCACAATTTTTGCAAAAGTTGTAGATGTAGTTGTTGCTTTGTTGGTTCTCCAGATCTTTCGCATAATTTTCATTTAATTCAATTTAAATGAACAGT
>BMAW01004647.1:349487-401005 GCA_019974015.1 Nephila pilipes | reverse complement strand
GAAAATATCTTCTGATTCGGAATATTTCACTTTCCGAAAACTTGGGATTCATATATATATATATATATATATATGGGGGATATATTCCTGAGAAAATCAAGCAAAATATATGTTATGCTTGGTTTTCTCAGAAATACATGCCAAAATACTTATATATTATAATAATCATGGCACAGACAGCAGATTAACTTCTTCCTTGTTGAGAATACGATGGATAGTATGAGAGACATCGAATAGCAGGTTGTAGGCATCGATACATATCCGAAATCCTCACCACTTCTTACATCTTCATGGAAAAGAGCGGTGATGCACTTGAATACAATGCTAAAATTTTATATTGGGGACTAACTTCTTACGGGTAAACTTCTAAAATTCCCACACGTAATTAAACTTGGCATAATAAAGGAAAAGAGAAAGTCCTCTTCTTTATCCACCACCAGAATCGAAATTATAAACCTGAGGTCATGATTGAAAATCAATCTCGGTATTACAGAAATCTAATAAAAATCCCCTAAAACTTTAATTCCACTAAACTTTCGCTGCAAATATAATTTATAGTAGAAAATAAAAAAAAAAGGAATTAATGTCTGCTCTTAACAGGAAGATTTGACGTAATCCTAACAGTTGATAATCTGAATATCATAAAAAGAATGATAAAAATGATGACTCCATAATGTCTAGGAATGATTTAACAAGCGATTGATTATCAAGGGAACCGTAGCAAAATTGCGTGTGAATTAAACACGCGTGCTACTGAATTGTATGTTGATGGGGTCTGTCTGTACAATTCTATCTTTAGATGTAGTTAAGAAATTGAAATGTAGATATGGAAGTGAAAGAACGAAAATCACTGACCATTAGCAACGTTAGAAACAATGGTGACGCCGTCTTCTCTTTCCCAAGTGGTGACAATAACATAATCTCTAACTACGCTTGGCACTTGACAGCGAAGAACGGCTGTGTTGCCCCGAATCACGAATTCGTCGTACACTTGAACTTGATATCCTTGACGAACCACTGAAAAAAGAAAGGAAAAAATCATTAAATGTCTTATTTCACTAGTTTATTATTTTTATCACATTTACATTAGTCTATTTAAACATTTTGAACACACCGAATAATTTTATGAAAAACATGCAATAACCTTATCAGTTTCTAACCCGGCGTCGATTCAACCAGTTACCTATTCAATGAGCCATTAGTATGATTGTTTGATTGTTTGCTTGAAGGAACACAATGAATATTGGCGATGGGTTTTGTAAATTTTTACCGAAGTCAAGTGACGAAGACGACACCTGAGCTCTCACCCTTCTCTCTCCAAATTTCCACGTTCCAGATTTAAAATGTATCATCCCGTCTACACGGCGACTTCTTAGTAGCATGACGGATACAATGCCAGTCAAGAGTTCGCGACCATGATCCCACGGCTATCACAGTCCAACTCGTCTGAATTGTTTGATTGATTTCAACAAAATTCACGAGAGAAACATTCGTGTATCTGATACACGTTATGTCTGACAGGGATAAAATTCTTCACGTTAGCACCGGCATTAGGTGCCAGTGCTAACGTGTGTTAGTTAACGTGTTAACGTAGTTAACGTGTAGTGTATTTAACGTGTTCTTGGTCCGTGACTTAAAATTATGAGCTAATTTCACCAAAATCCTGCATTCTTAAGGCTCGAAAACTTGCTCAAGAGATTTCATAATTGTTTCAATATATTTATAATTAAATTTCTAAATTTTCAATTTTTCTTAAAGTTTGCTTGTAATTGTATACCTTGTATATACGTATGTAGTTCGTCTAGTGCTTCATTTCTGAATGCTTCAATTTTCTTTTTTGTGTGCGTTATTTGTACCAAAGGTGTGGCAGCCTCACCGGCAATATGACTGTGGGTGAGAGTCATGGTTTCAGCTTCCCTTATTAGCTGGAAATTGTGACGTAAATGAAATACAGATTGATATATATTCCACAAGAAAAATGAATGAAAGTAAAAGGAAAATTGGATATATTAGAATTATGGCATCATTCTTTTGTATACATTATTAATTTTTATCTTCTTTTGAATTTAGAAATTATGCATTTTCTTTTGTTCTTTGAGCCACCATATACTGTTATATCTTGCTCTTTACTGTTATAAAGAAATTTCTTTATGCCAATAAATGCCGAGTACGGGGGCTGATCGTCTCGCAGGGTGCCAGTTTGAAAATCGAAGCACTTTAGGTGATCTCGGTCCCCTTGGGCGTTCAGCCAATAGCTCTTGTGATGCTTCAAAGAGTGACATTAGTAAAATTATCACTCCCTTACTCAATGTCTCTCTAAAAGCTACTATAAGGCTGTTTGTGGTGAATTCCGCACATTAGAGCTTTATTTATGAGACGAGGGTGATACAGAGGGTAGTAATCTTACAATTCCACCCGACAGTCTTTGGTGGAACTAGAACATTTGATGGCTAGTTTTCTTATCGTCGTGCTAGAAGCTACACTAGAGCTATTGGCGACGGACCTCATAATTTTGAACCTCGGCCAAGTGACGAAAATTCCCTTTGAAGATATGACTACTTAGATACCCCAGTCCCCCAATAAATTGAGATGACCTTATTTTTAATGATTGTTTCATTCAAGAATGAAAGAAATCAAAAATAAATACCCCGAGGTGGTACTTCAGAGCATAACTGCGCACATTAAGAAATTAGTTGTTCTAAAAAGGCGCACTGTGGCAAGGTGAGAAATTGGCAAGCGATTCATGGAGGTCCTCCACATTTTAAATAGATTCGAATTACTCATTATTTATAAGTAATGATATTCACATAAAAATAGATATTCATTAAAGTTATTATTTCACATAAAAAACAGCGATGAATTTCTAAATATCATAAAAAATACAAGTGAGTTATATACTAGTCTCATTAAATATATAAAATTTCTTGAAATCCAGATTTTTCTTTTAGAATAATTTAAATGGTTTTTTTAATTTAAAATTTCAAAGTTATAAAAGTCTTAGCTTCATTCACACCAATGAAAAACAAAGCAGTTTAATATAATTTATCACCGATGCTATCAATTTTGTGTTATCATGATTGTTCAACCCATACTTATAAAAATTATTTCTATTCACTGTTTTTATAAAATTATCAAGATAAGTTTATTAAATTAGAAAAACTTTTATAACGGAATTTTTTCCAATTTTAATAGCTCCATTTACATCGGTATTTGCTATTTTCTTTTTATTGCAAGTGATTTTGTGGATTTACTTGCTTAATATGACTAAATAACGAAAATTTAAAAAAAATAAAGAGTACAAAGACGATGAGTTATTTTGAATGACAAAAAATAGCCTACAATATTTTTACTGATAATACAATTGTAATTGAAATCTAAATGAAAATGCTTCATACTCTAAACGAACAGAAAAATTCTCAGAAATTTGGATTTACTATTTTAATAAGAGCTGAAAATGGGCGTTTCTTATTCTATAACAAGAAATGAGAATCTTATTCTGCAAGGAGAATAAATTCATTTCGAACAATTTTAGAAAGACCCCCCGTATCAAACTCATTACTCTATTCATAATAATTCATCAAAACTTCATAATCGGGATATGATTTGCAAACATTCTCTTGACGAATAAATAGATTTAAACAATAGCATTGGATTGAAACGAGAAAAGAATAAGCCGATGTAATTTAAAACAATTGAAGAGACGGTAGCAATTTAAAATGAATTTATAAAACTTCGTAGCAAATTGATTTTTTTTCCTCACTAGAAGTGAAATCATGAGAGACAGAAGAAGGCGTATAAAATACTGTGAAAAAAATAAGAAGGAAAAGAAGCAAAAAAAAAAAAGACTCCTTACATATATATTTGAGATAGCAGTATAAAACCAATAATTTAAAAATGAAAAAAAAAGAAACCTAGAAGTGATAACAACAATATGTCGATAATATATCCGAGTTTCAATGCCTCAGGTGTTAGAAAAGTTTGCTATTTTTGCTTCATTTTTTCGCAGCTTTTTTTAGAATAAAGAAAACAAATCTAACATTCCGATTCACTAAAAAGAAAAAAAAGCCATCCTTCTTTTCGTGACGTTGAGTGAATAGAAGAGAAGAATGCGTGTGTGTGGTTTTGTGTGTTATTAAATTCTTTTAGGTTATATTTTGTGTGGTGTACTGAAAGAATGCGTTCTCATGATTTCTTTATTTCACAATATAGAATGAAACTTAGTGTTAACAGATATAGCCTTCCGGCAATATTATGTCTAGTAGATAGTAAGTTTAGTCACACGTTAAAGACGTATAAAAACTAAAGAAATTGGATTTACGGGAGTTTGGTTTGTGATCATATTTATTTACGAAATATAAATTTGAAAAGTTATCAGAAGCAGAGCAATAATGAAATACTGCTTTAAGAATACAAAATATTTTCGATTTCTCTGATCGTTTTATGTGACCCTTAAACCATCAAATTTCATAGCAAATTTATTTCATATTTAATTTATTTTTATTTCATATTTAATTTAATTTTATTTCGTATTTAATTTAATTTTATTTCATATTTAATTTAATTTTATTTCATATTCATTTCATTTTATTTCATATTTAATTTGTTTTATTTCTATTTTAATTTATTTAATTTCATATTTAATTTATTTTATTTCATATTTGCCGCTATATATATGGGTTTTACTTTAATACAACCACAACATGTATCTGACCCCTATGCAAAAAAAAAAGTTCAGAAATGCATAAGACTTGTTTAATTTAATTTAATTTATTCCAACCGATTCACAATAGTTTCAGTTTTAATTGTAGTCACTTCTTTGAAGTATTAGTTATTATTTAGTATTAAGAATATATTATTTGAAAAAATGTATTTTACTTTCATTTTACGTCAGCTATAATTTTAATCTTATAATATATTCAATTTAATAACAGTTTCCTCCTCTTTAACTGTAATATTTAATTGAATAATTTGATTTTTATAGAGTATATATACATGCATGCATGTATGCATGTACACACACACACACACACACACATATATATATATATATATATATATATATATATATATGTATAGGGAACATATATTGGAACAGAAATTTACATATATTTCTTTAAAGTTTTTATAACGTAATAACAATTTAACCACACATAAAATATATAAGTTAAACAATATTAAAAACTTCAGAAATTGTTTAGAGAATGATCATTCCATATAAACTTATATACACCGAAATATATTAACCATATATGTAGATTGTGATCCATTTTCAAATCCATCACGCAAAACTAAATCCACAAAGTTTGTGGTCCAGCTGTGAAGTATTCAATTACTTTAATCACAAATCATATACATTTTACACATTCCTTGGACCAATTTTCTCTTTTGCCGACTAACTAATAACCAACAAACAATTTGTATCTTTTTTTGAATTTTTACGGTATTAACGTTTTAATTCATGCATTTCGTGCATTTAATATTTATTTTTGAAGGACTTCGGTTTTAGAAGAATATTTTTCTAATCTACTCACCTTTTTGATTGTTTTATAGGCTTTATATCTCTAACTTGGCTGGTCAATTTCTTATTTTCCCAACTTCTCTTAAAGTTACATTTTTTCTCTCTAATAGAAACTTATAATTCTGTTACATCTCTCAAACTGAGATTGGTGACAAAGTCAGTATGAATCCCCCCCCCCCGACGAATGGATGGAAGTGAAGAAAGAAACATCTTCAAAATCTTCAACATGAAATTAAAAAATATTTTTTTGAAATAATATAACTGCTGATTTGTTTTCTTGATAAAACAATTCTTTCAATACATACATTGAACAATGTATGATATTCTAAACCTATTTTAAAATTTAGTATATTCAAAGATTTTTAGATATTTCTCATTATATTAAATTTATTCTGTCGATTATTCAGTAAAAGGTAAATGATAATACATCAACCTTTTTCGGGCTCATGAGTATTACAGCAACTATTGCGATTACAGCAAATTCAAAGATTTCAGGGTAATTGAAAATTTGGCATGAATTCCGAAAGTTTTGAGTAATTAGGGAAATCAGAGTTATATACATTTAGATATTATAGGGCAATTATAGTCACCATAATAGTTCAGATATTTTCAAATAATTAGAAGGATCGGAGTAATTTAGTGACTTTATAGTAATTAGAGTGATAAAAATAATTCAAATGTTTCTGAGATCGAGGTAATTCGATAGGCCAGAGTAATTCAGTTATTTCAAAGATCGAAGTACTTCATATATTTGCGGACAATACGACACTGTGCATAATATATATATAAAGTAAACCCTTAAGCAAAAAATATATTGATTTAGAACCCATACAATATGCTTGAGGATACACCAGAAAAAACAATTGTATTTTGTTTGTCTCCTGAAAATCGTTTAAGTTAAAAATAGAACTTTCCAAAAGGGAAAAAGAAATATGTTGTTTTGTTATATTGTATTCTCTTCTGAAATAGTTCATTGACAATTCCATTGATGGATGTAAAGTAAACAAAAGGTCAAAAAAGAGTCATAACATTTACTGAGCAAACGTACGTGTATTCAGTTTCTTTTTTAAATGAAAAATGAAATTAATGACTAAAAACATTATAGAGGGAAAGCTGATAAGATATTTGTTTACGAATACATTTTAATCTTACTCTCTCTAACATTGTTCTTGTATCATCTTGTTGCAGAAGTTTACCGAATTTCATTCCAATACGAAGTTGGTTCATTAACTATTCAAGTTTAAACATTTAATTAACTTTTATATATGAACATACAGGCTCAATCAGAATGAATAATGCGTTTTCAGAATTCCATATTTAAAAAAAATAATGACACAGATGGATAAGTAATACATAAATACAAGGGGGAAATGTGGATGTTTTACATTGTGAATAACAGATGGTCCTTGTGTGTACTTCATGAAGTTATTTCCCGGAACTGTTTTGGAAACGGAGCTACCTCTAAATTGGATTGGTTGCAGTGAGACAGATGACTTTATGTTACACAGCTGGCCACTTAAGTCACTTGATATAGTACTATGCGATCTCTACCTTCGAAGGGGGGGGGAGTGTAAATCCTGAAGTGCCTGCGCAACCTTTTCGCTCAAATTTATATAAACTTAATTGATATATCTTTCCTGATGTACGATCAATTATCGCTGACACTTTACAACGAGTTTGGCAGGAATTTACATATTAAATGGACATTATATGGGCAACTAAAGGATGTTATTTGAAACACTAGTAAAATTCCTTTCCATATATTCCTTTCGCATTTATGTATAACTTATTTTTCTGTGTAATTTTTAATGAAAATATAGCATTTTGAAATTGGAAATTCATTTTGAATAACCTGCAGTTTGCATTACATTGAACATGCAGAGATAAGCAAATTCCATTTAGATGTATCGTAGTTATGCTAATAAAACTAGATTTAGGGAAAATATAAGAATTCAAATAAATAATTCTTGAAAATGCACTCCGATGGGAAAAAAATACTTTTCTTTCTCCTAACTCAGAATTCTTAATATTAGTCATTGTTTCTCCAAAATTTTAGAATTAAATTTTCGAGGAGAATGTTTCAAAAAAGTAAACTAATATTACATTGTGTTACATATTTTGCTTATCAACTGCTTCTGAAACCTGGCATTTAATTTAAACAATATTTTACGTATATAATGTTTCTGACGTGACTAAATTAGTTAATGGGTAATAATTAGTAATTCTTCTCTGTAAAAGGATATATTTTTCTTGATAGAATGAAATAAAGATAATGTACACAAAATGTAAAAATGATTACTTATTAATCCTTCGATTGAAGCATATTTCTTTATTTGTAAGCTGAAATATTGAAAAAGACGATGGAAGCTATGGTTAATTGAAACACTTTTTGGAATAATTGGGAGATTACATTGCAGTGTTGTATGGTTCTTAAAATATTATTTAAAATGTTTTCGTATATTGTTTTAATTTCTTGACTTGCTTATGAGAGAAAACAGCAGTGACATCAATATGAATTGGATCTTACAAAAGCTTTGAATTTACATTCAGTTTTATAAAGTTAATTACTCTTTCCACTTCAGAATCCTAGCCCTACATTAAACTATGAGAAATGAAGTATGTTTCGTGTTAATCGTTTCTAAGAGCTTAGAAATGTGTTTTAAAACATTTTCTCCAATGCTTTTAAGCATTAATTTGCTTTTTGAAATTGTTAATTTATCTGCGGGAGTAAATTTTAAGGTAGTAAAATGAGCGGTGTTTGAAAATATAAATTTTGATTTATTTGGTGTTTTATTTCGAAGTAGGTGACTCATTATCCGTATTTTTTACTTCTATTTTTTTCAAAGAAATTGAAAATAAATTCTCCACAGAAATATGTTTAATCATTTCAGTTAAAGAACTTGCTTCACTACAGCTCGTACCCAAAATAAACATTTTTATTACGTATAACATGAAAAGAAATGTCTTAAAATATATTAGGCATATTGAATAACTACATTTAAAAATATTCTTTTTTATTTATATCCTTGAGTGTTCATCTGATTTTTCTGGAGAAAAGGTAACAATACCCTTTTGTGCAAAATTTACAGAAATTTTACATTATATCGAATTATTGAAACACTCATAGACATATTGTAAATACATTTGGAATAAATATATATTTATTGTAGAGAAAGACATGTGTACCATTCAAAAGTCTTTAGGTACTTATGCTTATCAGTAAATCGCATAGTTCGGGGATGTCCAAAATCCACGTTGTGATATCGAACTTCAGTCTAGTTTAATATGAAATATTCCTCTCACAGCCAGACATATCACATAGCTTAACGGCATACTAGATAAAAGACAATTCAGGTGTCTCTTTGTCAGTCGATCTCACTCTTTCTGAGAGGTATTTTTCACCCCCGAAGGGATTCTGGAAGAAGGATGACGAGATACAACTGTTCTTCCAAGAGCGTCCCAGCCATACTGTCTAGGGTTAAACCTAACAGAAATTACTGACTAATACTTGCTACGAATATCCTTCCTTTCCAAGTAGTTATCGATCATTTGAGTCCTATCCGGGCAAGCGTTGTCTTCCATTACAAGAAACTCAGAATTCCTGCCCAAATCAATACAACTCTACCACAAGAATAATCCTTCCTCTGATGAGGGAGAGATGGTCTCATGTCCCAGATTCACTACAGTTACATGTACTATGATAATTAATGTCCAAGTTGAATCTTGACTCATCTGTAAGAAGCAAAAAGCTGTACTAAAATCTGATCCTAATACATTTGTTGTCTGCATCATGCTACCCGTAAAAACGCTCTCTTGTGTGCTACAGAGAGCGAGAAACAAACAACGGGATTTCTGACATACAACCCTCTCTCACGAATCCTCTGGGCAACTGAAGATCATGGAAATGGAGTTCCAGCAGCCGCATACAACTCGTGTGAAGCTGTAGTAGTCATGTGTTGCCGCTCAGAAAGTGTCAAATAACGATCCTCGTTCGTCGTTGGGGATATTGATTCAAACTTATTCAAGTCTTCTCAATAAATATCTAGTCCTGAAACTATTTCCACAAATTACAGATGACATTAGGCGTTACATTGACCTCTATATCTGCCTACGCTTGTATTTGACCTGCCTCCAAATTGCCGACAATTCTCCAAATGATTCCGTCCTCCATAAACTCATGGCTATACATTTTACCCGATACCTTTTAAAATTTATCCAATTCTTGTGAGAAACACTGCAAATGTCATAAAGGCGTATGGTACACAAACTGCCGAAACCCCTTCGTATGCTTATATCTCTTCCGCAGTTGCAGCTCCACAGACACGCAAGTGTACGTTTATTTATTCGACACTGAACATTTCCGTAATTCTTCTTCGGCCTAATGAGTGCCTTTGGTCCAATTCTTTTTGTAAAAATAGACATTTTTGCGAATTTCCTTAATTTCGTACATGAAAGTATGTGATTATTAATTTAAATTAAAACTGTCATCATAAATGGGCTTCCTGTATGAAATTATTTAGAAACCTTCATGATGAGTATACATTAATTTATTTCGGTACTTGTTAATTAATTAGCTTTTTTCAATAAGCACACAAGTGAAATTTTTTTCTTCCATTTTTTTATAAATAAAAAAATCTTAATCTTAAACTAATTAACTCTTAAAGGAAAACTTTAAATGAGGCATAACTATAGTAAATTTACAAAATACCCATATATTTTGCATGAATAATTAAGGTGCTATAAATGTCACCTATTTACAATAAAGGATCAATTCAGGTAATATATAGATATCCCATTAGAGCTATTGCGTGATTGTGTATGTTTGATTTATGTGATTTATATTAAGCTGTCTTGTGTGTGTGTTTGAATAATGCAATTCAAAAGCTTCGTAATTGATTAGTTTCTCATCTATCATGTGTGCTTGTTATAAATAGACTGAAACAATTTTCTACGAGTACAAGTACAATACCTCTGTACTTGTACTAAATTCACATTTTAAATATAGATATATATGAAAGGGTATATATTTCCCTAAGCCTTTCTAAATGAAAAGAAATGAATTTTTATATAAGACAATAATATCAATTGTTATTATTAAATATTTATTTGTTTACATTAAGTACTTTTTTTGTTACTGCAAAAATGATTAATAACAACGATTTTTATTTTTTGTTATACATTCATTTTCCTTAGTTTGCACAGAGGTGCAAATAAATTTCAAGCTCTATACATTGAGTTTAATGTATTTTTGATTACCTAATCTATGTTTTTATGTGTTAAATAGTGATCTCACCATACTTTTATAAAAATGGGTTAATTATTTCTGTATTTCTTGATAAGACCCAAACTAAAAAGTCTACTTAAACTTCTTAAACATTATGAATCTATCTAATACATTTTAAAATCAAGCTCTTCAATAATTACAACTCATGGGAAACAATGCTTGATGTACACGGGTGCCTAAATGGTATGATCGTGGACTCGCGGTTGGTGGTTTTTGCCGGGTCGTGGGTTCGATCCAGATGCCACTGAGACCCACCGCGTGACTGAAGCTGAAGCACGTAAAATGTTTTGAGACTCGGAATTATTTCATAAGAGTTATAAGGAAGTTAGGAGTGGGAGGAGCCAGTACACGTGTTGTCCTTTTCAATTGATCGAGGCTTAAAATTATGAGATCAATCGCCAGTTGTCCTCGTGTTGCTTCTCAGTGCAACGTTAATTAAAAATCCAATCACATTACATTATCCGATGCTATAAAGGCCCCACCGTGTAGCAGGCCTGATGTGTATCTAATCTGTCAAAAAAGATCAATGTCCCCTACTGACGCAGTGTGGAAATTCGGAGAAATTGGAATGTCAGTTCAGATTGTAATTTCAACACTTGACTGAGGTTCAAAATTACGAGGTGCGTCGGTATTCATGTTGCTTGTAAGAACGATTTTAATATACAGTTATTTAATAAGGAATCATTCAATAAATGAAACATGATTGTTCGTTCTTTATCAATTACTCATTAAATCTTCCTTTATCTGTATATATGTGAGGAAGAATGAATCCCTCCAAATATACAAGAGAATATCACAGAGTCTTAATTATTACTGAAATAATCGAGGTAGAAACTTAATTTTTATTTATTATTCTTAAGACTTCCATGCATATTCATCATCCTGATTTATACATCTCTCCCAGCATTTCGAGATCTTTTTTAGGCCATCATTTTAGTACTCAGCTGATTGAACTCTATTTTCTCCATAGAGCGGCTTGCTCCAACTTATGCATTCCTGCGACCAAACAATTTAACATTAATATCTGTAACTCACAAGATTATATACGTAAGGATAAATAAATGCATTGAATGAAATTTATCCAGTTAGCTCGGTTATTTCTAGGTAATGTTTAAAATTCTATGATTTCCACTCGTATGTATTATTCATTACTTACTCATTTGTCCATATATCACGCTGAGTTATATATGTTCTTTCAATACGAAATGCGAATAAATTATATTAATTTTAGAATATTAAAATTAGGATTATAATTGCTTGTAATAATCCTAGTATAATTTTAAACAAAACAGTTTTCAATAATATATGTTAGATACAGCAAACTGGATTATTCAAACATGCTAAATACACACAAATTCTCTAATATTTAAACTACTTTCCTTTAATATAAAACTCAATAGACATATTATAAGTTATTTATAATCAAATAAGATTTTATTTATAATTAAGAAATATAATGCACATAACTTAATAGACAAAAATTTTAAAAAATATATCGAAGATTGAAATTTATGCTCCATTAAGAGAATTACTACACTTAAAACGAGAGAAGTTAATAAGATATATGGATCAGAAGAGACTAACATGCTTTAAAATTTATATTAAACTACTAATATTGAATTAGGCGTGATTAAATATTTATTCGGGGCTTTGAATCGGATTTAAATTTTCAATAATTTGTGCATAAATATTAGTTCAATGTGCTTTGAGCATGTCAATATTGTCTCTGTAGTCCCTATATTTAAATACTGCGGAACATGTGTTTTTGTCATTTTATTAAGACATTTGTGTACAGTGTCTAAATAGGATGACAAAAATGAATGTTAAGCTATTATGTTTTCTGAAGAAAAATTCAACAACTACTTTTTATTGATTAGTAATAATTTTGAACGAGATTAGAGCTTTACATCTTTAAGCTTTTGTCTTCTTAAAAGTTAGGAAATAGTTAGAAGATAGTTCTAAAGACTGAGAGATAAAATATTTAAAAGAACGGAACTATCACGACTGGTTAAAATGAAGGCGAACGACATAAGAACGGTTTTTGACATTAAAAAAAAGAAACACAACAGCTACATGGTTTGTTCACATCACCATTTTAAGGATGTCACCGGTAATAATCTTCACTCATACTAGTAAGTGAAGTCTGCGTTTTCTTTTCAGTTTATTTATAAAGTTTTGAAAAACATGTTTAGTATAACACAGAGTTATTCAAACTTTTAAACTTCGGGAAACCCTTTGAGCTTACTATTTTCTTGAAAGAACCCCTTGATCAAAGAGAGCAAAAATATGATTTAAAAACTTTAACCTACTCAAATTTATCAAATTATTAGTGCATTTCTATTTTATCACAATAGAAACGTCTGAATAAGGCAATGAATGGTAAGGTAGCTAACGGATATTGGAGGGGGGGGGTTTCCAAAATATATTCTACGTATAATAAACAAAAGCAATGATATTTTAAATTATAACAAATTAATAAAAAGAAAAGAAAAATTGATGACTTGGCTGATATTGCTTTTTTATATCAAAGTATTTTTACGCCTGGAATAATTGTTGAAATCTGAGACCTAATGTCATCTCCTGCATCCAATCGGTTTTCACGATTTTTGCATACATATGCTTAACTATATGACTTTAGATGCTTCACAGCTCTTTTGGCAATTTCAGAGTATTCTTTTTTGTAAATCCAAATATGCATAATATTATCTTGATTAAAATTTAGTTTCAATTGAGTGTCGGTCGATATATCAATTTGTTGTTCTCTTTTTTTTATTAAGAGACTCGAGGTGTCACAATCTTGAAAAGGATTTTTTATCTAAGATAATTTTTCTTTTTGAACAGGGAAATATTCAAGAAGTTTTTTTTTTGTAGATCTGATTATTGTTCGAACAAATTAATTTTTACATTTTTATTGGGATTTGCGTTACCGTCTACTAAAATATCATGCAAATTAGGAAAGCACTCAAAATTATCTTTCAAAATGCAACCTGCACAAAATTTCAATTTTAAAAAAATGGCGTCAATTTTACTTTATACCTTGAAAATAGTGAAATAAGTGGACAAATAAGGGAGAGAATCTTTACCTGAGCAAGGAATGGGAATTTATATGTGACCTAATGCATCTCGGTTAATGTTTTTGAAGCAAGTGACTTGAACAAAATTTAAGATTTTATTTTATCCATAACATGTTTATTTATGCTTAATTTTACTGTTTGGACCTATTTTGTATACAGTTTCTATTGTTTGTATTTTTGTGTGTATTCAATGTCTTTTATTTCATTAGTACCTTTGTGGTGTCTTTAGTTTATATGTATGTATTTTGTTTGTATGTATGTGGTGCTATTCCCACACCATCAACTCAGTTTTTATCTGCTGCGAGTTGCCAACATCCTTGTTTTTCGAACGAAATGGGTTTGGCGGGAGACGCCATTAGTGTGTTAGTGTTAGTATACGAGCTCGCCGCACAGTATAGCTGTCGGCAGTCGTTAAAATAAATTTATAGTTTATTAAAAGTTTATCTTTTTACACACAACTATATTTGGCGCACCCAGGTGGGAACAACCAACAAATTATCTGCTGAAAGAAAAGTTAAGTAATATTTCTTTGTATTTAATTTTTATTATTTACGTTTATCAATGGATGAAGCTACCATTAAGAAAATGTGAGGGCGAGTGAAATCGGCTCTCACTCGCATTATTACTCCTTTTCGGAACATTTAAGAAACAAATATAGTCGTGTGTAAAAAGATAAGAAACTTTTTAACACACTATAAATTTATTTTAACGACTGCGAACAGCTATACTATGCGGCGAACTCGTATACTAACACTAATACACTAATGGCGTCTCCCGCCAAATCCAGTTCTTTCGAAAAACAAGGATGTTGGCAACACGCAGCAGATAAAAACTGGGTTGATGGTGTGGGAATAGCACCACATACATGCAAACAAAATACATACATATAAACCAAAGACACCACAAAAGTACTAATGAAATAAAAGACATTGGATACACACAAAAATACAAACAATAGAAATTGAACACAAAATAGGGCCAAACATTTACAATCAATTTTTCTTTAAGAATTGGATCTTTTATAAAAATTAAAATTATACTAAAAATTTGCCATTTTGACTAAACAAAGAGTGATCTCTTGCGGAACACCTGTCGAAGTTCTAGGGAACCCAGTTTGAAGAACTGCGGTATAACAGATTACGTTTGAATAATGCAAAATATGTTATCATGGTTATGCGTGTGTTTAAGTTGAAATTTTTTAAAAAAACTTTATATATGTGCTTTATTACGATTTTATTACTTTTATGTGCTTTATTACGATTTTGTAATATGTACGATACATTTATTTTAGTGTGTAACTAAGAAACACACCTGATATATTTTTATATATACTAAATAAATTACAGAGTACTAATTTTAAAAGTAAAGAATTAAATCTTAGATTTGTTTCTTTATATAGAGACTAAATTCAGAATATTTTTTTTATTTAATTGTTGAAGTATTTTAGTTGTTTATTACATCAACTGTATTAATAAATCTTTCTAAAATTTACATAAATTTTGATCATTATTTCAATTAGTATTGATCATTATTGAAACTAAATTTGATCTTTACTACAATTAGCACTGATCATTGTTGCAACTAATATTGATCAATATTTAATTAATACATCTCTCATTGCCAAAATAATAATGATCAAAAATCAAATAATTACTAAGCATTCTCCACAGTTACGACAACAATCTAAAACCTGAAGCAAATGAAATACTTAAACAATTCTATACGTGTAAATAATTTACAGTCGGGGCCCCTTTTTTCGAGAGTTTACTACGACTCAATTTTATGAGATTCAGATTCATCCCTTTTTTTTTTCAGATGACGACCGGAACTATTGGCAAAAGCAGATATCAATACTTTTTTCTTTCTATTTTATATAAAGCTGGGCAAACATAATTTTACAATTTACAATAGCAATGAGAGATTTCAGAGAGAATAAATCCTCTCCAAATGGGATAAATTAGAAGCATGAGAAATCAGGAAATCAAATGGTATATCTATAAACGAGGAAAAACATCAAGGGAGTAATCTTTTATAAAACTAGACCGCAAGTTTCGTAATAGTAAACTGTAGACGGTGACTTCCATCAGAAGAATGAAGAAGAAGAGAAGGTATTAATCTGACAAAGCGGCAGATGAACTGAAAGTTGTCTTTGAAACACATCCTTTGAAATTTTGAAGCTAAGAATGGATCAACCATTTTAGTACATTTTATTTGCCTTTCTTGGATTTGAATGATTACATTGAAAATGAATACCTATTTTATGGGAAGTGAAAAGTTCGAGCTTATCATTTTTTTTTTTTTTTTAAATTTATTTCAAGATCTTGTGTTTAGCGAGATAAGCTCTATGTTCAACCATTTTTACTGGTCAAATTTTTGGGGTTATTAAAATATTTTTTTCTAGTGTAAGCAATTTCGGTAATACTTTTTTAAAAAAAATACCTACAAATGAGTGTAAACATAACGGAGGGAATTGATATTAATATTGGAGTTAATTTTATGGCTTAATTTATATTAATATGTGGTTTAGTAACCACAATTCCGACTATCACGAATTAAAGGAATTCGATTGTATTGTTGAAAACTGTTATAAAATTTCGTAAGTTCGAACCTCATTTTTGTTCTACTGAGCGCTTTAAACTTTCTTAGATTTTCTGAATGTGGATTAAACTTTCTAAGAATATTGGATGTTACAAAGGACCTGGAATGATTGTTTTATTAAATCGCTCTTAGAAGCAACGAGAGGACTCTCTGCGCTGGACCTCATAATTTTTATGAGGAACTTAGATTTAGTTTATAATAGGCAGTGAAACCGCTTACTTCTCAAAATTAAAATAATTTAACAATAATAAATCTACTTCATTGTTACGAAATATCTTTTAAGAGCTATTATTTAAAATTTAAAAAGTATTAGATATTTTTTGTCCGTCAATATCAAATAAGAACTTTCCCTTTACAATAAATTTAACAATTTCCAGTTATTTTCTGTAGTTTACTCATTATTTATAACTTAAATAAAAACTAGTTATTAAAATTAAAATTGCTAATTGTAACTAAGATTAAACTCATGAATGTTTTTATTTATTTGAAAGAAATTTAAAAAAAAACCAAACACTTTAAGCTAAATTACATTTTGTAAGTAAGCTTTAATCTTAAAAATCCTTCTAACTAAAAGCACTAATAATTTCTTGAATCATAAATATTTCCTTATTCTTAATTTTAAATAATTAGTACTCTAAATAATAAACATTTAATTTGTAGAAATGATTTATTTTCCTAGCATTTTACATTTCATCCCTTAATTGAGCTACTAAATAAGCAATTAAAACCAATAATCATGTTCATTTTATCTGAATATAAATTCATAATTAATGTATTTAAAAACTAATTGGAAATAATGGAATACGAATATTTTGGAAATATGAAAACAAAATTTTTTAAAGGAATAAAAGTGTTTGTATATTAAGAAGGAAATATATTTATAAATATTAAGAATTAAATTATAAAGTAATCTAAAATACCAGATTAAGTAAAAGAAAAACTGACTCATTATATTTAATCCACAATATTTCTTCAAGCACAGATCTCGTTTCTAACGTAAATGTTTGCTTTCGTATTCTACAGCATCGACGAAAATATATATTTCAGTTTAAACTCTAATCTAAACACTACTTTTGAAACCGAAATTTTCGTAAAAGGAGTTTAAATATAAATTTATTCATATTTCCTTCGTTTTTGGAAATGCATTACTAAAATAAATATTTCTAATAATTCTCACTCCATGCTTAAAGTATTTTTATAAATGCATATTCGAAAACGGTATTATTAACCAAAATATGGAAACTTATATCTAATTTTTATTAAATTATGTTTTTAAGATTATAGATTATTTGTGTAATCTACATTACATCCGTTTAATGTTATTAAGGTAATAGATGTTGGACTGATAAATAAACTCTAGTATCAGAATGATTTTGCATATTTGCCTGATTCGTCCAATGATTCATAGTTTATTAATGTAGCACTTAGAAGTGACCTTGTATTTTTGAGCCATGGTCAAGTGACGAGGATGACAAGTGAGCTAGCCCATCCCTCTCTAAACTTCCACTGTACACTAAAAGGAGGACCAGGACCTCGACTACATTTATTTCTTAACAGTCTTATTACACGTGCATCTTCAGTGACTATAGGTCTCGTACCCACAATTCCATTGAAGTAATGCAGGCTGTGAGTTCGTGACTATGTTCATTGGGTTGCTGCGGCTTAGATTCGAACCAAAGTATCATACATTAGAAATAATTGTGTTAGTAATTAGTAATAAAAATAATGGTAATATTATACTTGCTTGGCTTTTAACTTTAACTTTGGCAGGACATATAATATGGCAACTTTCCAGGCATATAGTGTGTATAATATATTAATTAGTAATACAGATAATTGGTAACAATTGTGTTCTCCTTCGATAAGTGAAAGAAGATTTTATTTCATGCATAATTAATGAATATATAAATTATATTTCACAATCATTCGAATTCTTAAATTTATATATTACTAAAGGTAGAAAGTTAAAAAGGATCCTTAAATATAATGTTCGAAAATTTATTACGCAGATTAAGAGTGCAAAGTTATTGCTTCCCATATTAATAATTTATATTTCCTGACGTATAATAATAAGATAGAGTAGTTATTTATGCTTTAAAATAAATAAAAAAATGTTTCATTTTCATTATCTTTACAATAAAGGAAATTAATTTGGTTATTAATTGCTTAAATTAATTTTTTTAGAAGCTTCTTTTAATTTTAAAATTACTGCAATATTGCGTTTAAGCTATTTTTTGTGTTTTTTTTCAATAGTAAATAGATAATATTTTGAATAAAAAATAATCCATGCTGATTGCTCAATTTTAATTTCATGTTTAGTAAAAGTTTAATACATTAACTATTTATTATTTGGTAGATTCACATGAATTCTGTATAAGTTATATAATTTTAATATTAATTATCTTTGCTATACATATTTTATGTTTATTGTTTGTTATTCAATTTCTATTGGCAATTTCAATAGAGTATCGAAGATAAATCGATTTATATGAATAAATATAATATTTCTTATCAAAATTGAAATGGAATTTTGAATTTTTCTTAGTATTTATAGAATTTATTTGTAACAACTACATAACAGATTTTCTTTTACCAATTTCATGTCAGTTTACTAAATTTTGAAAATGTGGTATATTATTCTGCATATTAAATTAAGAAATTATTTCCTCGATTTACATTTTAATTTAAAAAAATACCTAATTTTGAGGGAAATATCAATTTATAGCTTTAATAGAATGGTCTCAAAGTTTTTAAGTGCTTTAATTGTTTTATTATTTGAAATTCTATGTTAACATAAAATGCATTGCAATTTGTAATAAAAGCTATATCTTTGAAAAGATACATGAACAACAAAAAAAGTTAATTTTGTAGAAGAAAAATATATCACCTCGATATCATTTTCCTTTCCAGTTACAGTATTTCATTGACTCAGAGTCTAATTTCAACAAGTAAATGAAAGAGTTACTTAAGAAAAACGAACAAAGGAGCAGTTGCAAGTGATCCGAACGGAATGATGCTTAGATGAATTAATAGAAAAAAAGAAACAAATAATAGAAAAGAGTTCGAAAAGTTCAACACCATACTCTCATCCTCTTAATCCATTGTCAAGTCTGTTTGATTGTTAGGTAGACCCGAAGAAATCCATCTTTCCTTCCTTCTCCCTTACATTAAACGCGACCCCTCATTTCATTTCATTTCATTTCACCCGGAATGTTTCATCATCATCATTTTTAAGAAGCGCGCAGTCAAGTATCGATCTTCGACGAAAAGCTATTCCCTTCATTTTAAAGGACACTCCACCATGATCCATTGCACCAAATGACATCCCGTGGCTACCGCAAGGTCCCCTGCTCGCTCCGCTCTCCAACCCTCACATAACGCAAATTACTCCAGCTTGGCAGGGTGGGGCAAGCGAAAAAGAATGAGGGAGGAGGAAAGGAAGAGGATGAAAAGAATGAACGGAATTCTCACTCCCCCTTCCCCTCTCTGGGCTGATAATGAAGCGTTAGTACCTGACAAAAACCAGCTATAGCAAGTTAAGGGGAGGAGTTCCTCTATTACTTTAATGGCTTCAATTCCTTACGCTTGAAACTTTCAGTTCTTTTTTTTTATGTTCTTTTTCTCTCCTTCCTCGTTTTCAGTTTATTATTATTTTTATTTTTAGGCCCCTTTATTCCTTCCCACTTTTTTTTTTTTTTTTTTGAAAAAGTGTCGTTTATGTCTCGCTGGTTGGACGAGTCGAGATTTGTTTTTATTTATTCGTTTGCCGTTGTTGTCTTATGCTGTTTTTTTTCTGGGGAGGAGGTTTTCTCTTAGCATTGTTTTCTTCGAGTTCCCCTTTGCCTGAGTAGTTTCTATTTTCCGGTTCTCCATTTGGTTGGAAAAAGATGAGACTGTATTGTCTCATAGGTATTGCCCTCCGGGATGATATTAGAAAATTCTTCCACGGTGATTGCGACACTTCTTTTTTCGAAAACGACGCCTTTTTTAAGGTTTTTGTCACGTTTTAAAAGAAAGTTGACTTTGGTTTTGTTTTATTTATACGGAGTTTAAAAAAATGTGTTATTTTTCACAATGCTCTACATTAGTAGATTATTTAAAGGAAAACTTCTTTTAAATGCAATAAGTTTATTGACAAGATTATTGATTATACAGACGGTTATTATTGATTTAATGAAAAATAATTCCAATTCAGATACATTTATTAATTAGAAAATATATAAAAGGATTGTCAGTTAAGACTTTCATTAATTATTTTTGATATTATTTGCATATGTAGGTCATAATGAACAAGTTTCTTCTGAAAATTGTCAACATAGTTAAAGAGTTTAATACATTGAAAATTTAAAAAATTAAGAAAAATTATTAATGATTTATTTAATGAAAAATTATAAACAAGATACTCAAAATTAAATAATAAGATCTAAAGAATTAGTAAATATAATCAAAATTAATTAATAAGAACTAAAGAATTGGTAAATATATTCAAAATTAAATAATAAGAACTAAATAATTAGTAAATATAATTAAAATTAAATAACTAAAGAATTATTTAGTTCTTTCTATACCTCAGTTATAGCAAGAACTAAAAAATTGTAAAAAATGTTTCATAAGTGATGCTTTAATTATTAATTCTCACATGCTATCGATATCAACAATACTTATAAAAGGCCAATTAAAAATCCATGGCACTATTCTCAGGTCAATGGTTTCGTATGGAAAATATGTGATTTTGTGAAAGTTTTGTATTAATAAAAATAATATATAAATCCTCACGTATCATGAACGCTTAAAACACTATTTTACATTTAAAGACATTTTTAATTGACGCCAAAAATATAATTCAATAGCCAACGTTTCAATAATGGCAATAAATAATGTAGAATTTAAAAACTTGAATACATAGAGAAAAATTATCTACAAAAACAAAGTATTTATTTCAAATTCTAAGCTATAATCTAAGCTGTAATTCAAGGTCCTATACGTACTTCATCTCATCAACATTACAATTACTTTTTCCAACCTGGCGACCTCTGATGCCATGAAAGTTTTCAAATCTTTTGACAAATTATTTCTGAATACAAATAATTATGAACAATAAATACGAATAATCATTAATAATCGCTTGTACAAAAATATTATAAAAGTAAACAAATAGTTTAAAAATAAAATAAATCTTAACAATACTGTCTATCTAAAAATATGATAAAATAAACTATTCAAAATCTGAAATATAGTAGACTCTAGGGATTCCAACCAGATTACGAAGCCCAACTTGACCAAACGATATACGTTACTTGAATACTAATTGTGTACAAAATCTAGCGCTGTATTCGATACAAAGTCGCCAAATGTAACAATGTTACAATTTTGTACTTTTTGCTATAAAATGTGGATTTAACAAGATCACTTTCTGAAATTGACTAAATAAAAGCTAAGTTTTGAACATTCTTAAATATTTCAATGAAATTTAATTGAATCTTAACATATTGCATTATCCTTAAATTAACTATTTCTCATAAGTAATTAAAATCATAATTAATAATTGGAATTCTCATCTCTGTTTCTTCAAACAAATTGTAATTTAGATTTAATAGTTTCTTACGTTTATTATACAGATGTAAGGACTTAACTTCCATCGGATTTGAAATTAATGAAGCTGGTTAAACGGATTAAATGCTTCGTCGTATAATTCATAATTAATAAATATAAGCTTCCCTATCAGCTTAAAACGAAAATGAATTACACTTAAACTAACTTTAATACTTATGAATCATTACGAGAAACTCCTGAATGTATAAAATTTAATTATGCATTTCGAATTTTTTTTGACATTTTATAAAGCATTATTTGACTAATTACGGACTAGGCTTATATTTATTGATATACTCCTAAGAAGTATTTAGAATAATGTACTGGGATACATAAAATATTTGTAATGTCTATCTAAATAGGTAATTAGTAGAATTGAGCATGTATTGTTGATAATAATTTGAAAATGTTCACCTTTTGATGTTGAAAAAATATTGTTATGCGGATCATAAGGAACATGAGGTAAAATATATTATTTACGGCATTCACTAAATATATAGGATTATGCAGATAAAGACGGTGAGAATTTTTTTTAATGACTAAACTTTTGTGTAAAGTAAATTTAAATTAAATTCTACTTTAAGTTGACCATGATTTTTAGATTTAATTGATAATATTCTATACAATGGATTATAGAATTAAGTTATAATTTTTGCTTAAAATTTTTGAATTTATGAATATTATGCATCCTTAATAAGAAGGATTATCCCTGGGAACGAGTATTAATACAATGTACTAAATTATCCCAAAAAGCTGCAAATAACAATAGATTAATTACGATGAAATCGGAACGTTATTTTGCACACTGGATAGTTTTCTAATCTCACACTTACCTAGCTTGAGGAAAATAATATACAGATGATTAGTATATCATAAAAATTATGACCAAAAAAGACACAAGGGAGTACGTATTAAGTTGTGTAAAATTATGAGAAGCATGTTCAAAAAAAATACTGTTTTGGTTAAATTAACAAATAATAAAATTTGGTAAGCGTAACTCAGGTACTAAAATGCTTCAAATTTTTGCTTCAAAAATTGCTGTTAAAAAACAGAGAACAATTTGTTCATTCTGTAAATATGTTTTTTATGAGAATTTTATGAATAAAACATTCAAGAATTGAATTTTAAAATTATAAATAAGCACCTTTAAATAAGCACCCTGCTTTATCATAGAAAAAATATCTCTGTTTTTATATCCCGCTCAAAATTAGATTTTTTACACGAATCTGGTGCATTTTTTTCAAAAAACTGCTTCATGCATAGTGCTGGTATTATGTACAATATAAAATGCAACTATTTGATATACAAAGAACATAATTTTCTTCCAGTGAAGGCTCACATGTCTTAGGTAATGCATAATATTTGCATAAAATATTAAGAGGAATTTCAATCATAAAATTAAGTTTTTAAACAGTTTTATTAAATTTTAATTTTGAAATCATAATTAAGTTTAATGTATAGAATTATACGTTTACAATTGCTTGGCAAGTTTTCAAAATGATAAAGGCAGTGGATTTCATGCAAATTGTAACTTAAAAGCAACCACGTGGCTACTATTGTAAATACAGCTTTACAATTATTAATCACTTATACATAATTACTTATATGTATACATGTTGTTTTCCTTACACAGACAAAGTTAACGATAGAATAAAAAAAAACAACGATTATAACTGTTCATGATTCTTATATTAACATCACGCATAGAATCAACACGAGCGCTCTTCGTGATTTTAAACCTCAGTCAGGTGACGAGGATGACACTTGAGTTGGCACTTTACTCTACTATCTCCCATACCACGCTAACGGGAGGATTTGGATCCTCGACAGATTTAAAGTACATCAGCCCCCTATACGGTGAGTCTTTAGTGGCATCAAGACTCGAACACACATCTCGGTAGAAGCAATGTCGGCTGTAAGTTCGAGACAATGTCCACTAGGCCATAGTGTCCTTCATAAGTATGCAGATATCGCATTGTTAAAATATGACTTCAGCTTGGTATTAAATTAAGCTCATGTTTCTTTGAAATTGATAGAGAGAGAGCAAATATAGCATTTTCATAATTTTTTGAAGAACATTTATAAATTGAAATTAATTTTTATCTGTCTTCCTCTTCATTTCATTGAGTATTTTATTGACTATAATATTACACTTATAATGGAAGTTATATTAAAGGATAATTAGCGAGTGTTACAAATTGATAATGGGATGCACTTTGTTATCAAATTTACACAGTTTCAAAATTTATTTAAATGTAACAATAACAGAAGTAACGTAAGCAATGTTTGTTATTTCTTTAAACAGTTCTGGAAAGTTATTTCTTGGTTTATTACGAACGGGTATCTAATTCTAGAAATAGTAAGGATACTAGGGAATTAGGGAAAAAGTAAGATACCGAATTTATATAAAACTCCTTGTTACTGTCACATATTTATTTTAAAATTATTAGTATAATTTAGATTTTGTGTCTCATAATGACATTTTTCAGTCATTTTACAGAATTATATGAATAATTTGTTTAAAGATGTATTTCTTCTTACTCGAATATGGACATGAGTTTTATACATATTTCCTCTGAGATACCTATTTAAAAAAAGAATGTACCCAAAATACACAGAATATTTTGCTTTTAAAATACAAAAGAATGCACATAAATTGTGAACCAATTTTTTTTAATGTTACTGAACATTTTATTCGAAAAATGTTTTTGGAACTTTGTAATTTTGGAAATGTTAACTTTTTTTCATACCAAAAAAATATTTTTTTGAAAATTAAGGTAATATTTGCAGAAAAAAAATATTTTATTTACTTTATGAGAAAGTGTCCTTTATACAAAAAAAAAAAAAAAAATAGGAGCTATATAGTATAATAGTTTATGTTTAAATAGAAGCTAAATGCAGATATTTCTCAAATATCATATTCATGTTCAGATAAGAGGGCAAAAAATCTTTTTTTCTAAAATTACAAAGTTTGCATTTCTATAGAACAATTAATATTTCATAATAAGGTACACTTAAAAATCTACGTTCTATTATAATTTTAAAACTTATGTGTTACAACAAAAACACGGAGTCTCAAATGAAATATTTTACTCCCTCTCATGACCTAGTGCCTTTAAGAATCTCTGTATTAAATGAGAATGCTCATGCTTCATTTGATTCAATTAAGTAACATGTAGCTCACCCTAACCTAATGCGAAAAACATGACAATAGGACTGGACATATGGTTAACCACCCATATCAAATTATTCGAAACACACACGGCGTGGTCTGTACCATATAAGTTAATTCCCCTTTTCCCGAATTCTCCCATTACATTAATTTCAGAACCATGTCCATATCTCCTATTTCCGGAGAGAGACAAACCACGGAAATTTCCGGTCCGGCTAATCAAGGCCCAATTGAAAGACCTCCCCTGCAACCCCCGTCCCAAACGATTCCGATCACCAAAAACAAGAGGATCACCGATCCTGGAACAAGAACCTCTACTTGTTATCCCTTTCACGGGTGGCTGCCGAAATTGATTATAATCGGACCACGATTTTGCCCTTCACTGCCCCGTCTTTCCTCCTGTTCCTGACAGCCAGTGGGTAATGATATAAAGTTGGACATCATTAAAATTGCGGTTCCTCGCGTGAGATATGGCTGACATTACGGACTGTCATATTTTGGAACGCACCACCTCTGAAAATTGCGCGTAATAAGCGATAAATTCGGAAACCTCCTGCTGGAATTTTCTACCCCTAGGAGTAAGAATTAAAGAGAGGCCATCCTCCAGATTTGAACCGTGCATAATGAGGTGTGCAGTGGAACTCTTTCTCTCTCCGATGGTGAAGTTAAATTGTTAATCTTGAGAAAAGTTTAATAACGAGGCTCGTTATTCAGACGGAAATGATGGCCATAAAAAGGAAGAAATCCTACGTTCCTTTTCCATCCTTGGTATCGATTAGTGTCTTACTATGGTCACTTCTTTGAAGCGATCGTTTGAGGTTCAAACTGATGGGGATGTTGGAAAGTGGTTTAATAATTCTTTTTTATGAGATTCGTTCTGCTTTTTTTTTTTTTTTATCTATGTTATGACTCAAGAAATGAGTCCATAGGATACGATATAATTTTTCCTTATTCATCTTAAGGCATCCGTACACCTTCGGAGAAAGTTTTTTGAAATAGAATGATGTTTGCTATCAAAGTATTTTTAAAGCTAAAATATAACCTAAACCTATGAAAAAACGCATTTAATAATCTGATTTTATTTTAAAAAAAATTTAGAGTGGAAATATCATTATTCTCTAACAAAAATAAACAAAACAAAATAAACGGAAATATCATTATTCTGTAAATTTTATCTTATCCATCAAAACAGTTCTTGGGGGTGTTACTACTTTCACGATGAAAATCATATTATTATAATTTTTATTGTGTTTCGAGTCAAATAACAATAAAAAACCACAAAAAAAAGTTATAACAATACACGATTTACACCTTTGTTGCTAAAAACGTATAAATTTTACAACCGTGAAAGTAGTAGATGTTCTTAAAAACTATAAAAGGAAACTACTTGCAAAGTTTAAATTAATTTGGTTCATAACCTTTTCTGATATCTACGTTGCCATATGTGAATAAGTCGAAAAAACTCATTTTGAGAAAAATCAAAAACATACTCTCAAATGCAATTAAAAATTAGCTACCGAGTAAAATTCAAATCCCTGTAACTTAAGTTCTAAATAAGATATAAGCGAAATTCGAACACTATTAGAAAGGAAAGAGTTCAACTTGTAAACTGACATTAAAATTAGACAATCGAAAAGTTTGACAAAAATGACGTTTTACAGGTGTACGGATACCTTAAATATAAATACAATTAACAGATGTAAGCCGACCAGATTTAAGATTAAAAATTTAGGAGACTTTTTTATAATCAGTTTCAATTGTCGCTTCATAAACTGATTTTGTTAAAGGCTTTCTCAGAATAAAATTACATAATTTAAAATGTCTCAAGAAATTAATTTTTATGTTTAGAAACTTTTCTTTTTATGTAATAAAAAATGTTTTGCCGTATGTATCATTTGGTTGAAATTATACTAATACCTTCCTTTTGATATTAAGAAACTGTTTTTCTTAAATCGAAACATGTTACGTCTGCCCTTAATATCTCGGTTCTTGCGCCATATCTCAAAAATTTATTTTAAGCAAAAATGACCAAATTCCAAATGAAGACACACATTTAAAAAAAAGCAGAATTTCTATCAATCATCACTTTAGAGAATAGCTAATATCGCTCTCTCTCTAGGACCCCAACGTGACTCACAATCCTAATTTATGGTTTAAATAAGAAATCATATCTTGCTAGTTTACTCGTTTTAATTTCACAACTTGTAAGAATGTAGATAAATGCTGTTAGTGGAACTTTCCTCAACTGTAACAATGTACATAAATGCTGTTAGTGGAACTTTCCTCAAATGTAACGATGTAGATAAATGCTGTTAGTGGAACGTTCCTCAAATGTAATGATGTAGATAAATGCTGTTAGCGGAACTTTCCTCAACTGTAACAATGTAGATAAATGCTGTTAGTGGAATGTTCTTCTATCCACAAAAATGACAGAATAATTTCAATTTTAATAACAATTCTCTGATGGCAAGTCCTTGTCTACTGAATACCTTACTTTTCCATTGCTTGTATATCATTTATAAATCAGTACATCTCTATCTCACTTCTCTTCACTTCAAAATTCATCTAATTTAATTAATCACGTTTCATTTGGATTGGGAAGAAATTGTTATCTTATGCAATTCAACTCGGAAAACTTCTCCGAAGGTTGAGGAGGGGAAATCTCGAATACCCCAAAGTTACAATTGTTCTTTTAAATCATGAAACGATTTAAGAAATGGTTTAAAATGCAAGTTTAAAATTCCTCTTAAATTGGATAAATTCGTTTAGAAGATGTAAATCAAACATATATAAGATTAACAAATTTAAGAGACGTTTTTAGAACCGGTTTTAATTAAGCCTTATTAATCGTTTTTGTGAAGGGCTCACTCAGAGAAAAATTACGTAATTTAAATTGTCTGAAGGAATTTAATTTTGGAAGTTTAGAGAAGGTTTTCTTTTTATATTATAAAAGCATTTTTTTCCTTGCATCGCATAGTTCAAATTGTACTTATGCTTTTATTTTGATATTTAGAATTAAATAGTTATATTCAAATTGACTTATCTCATTTAAAAATATTATATTTACATAAATAAGCAACTCAGAATGATAAGCAATAGATGAATGAAAAGATGATAAATGGAAGTTTTTTTGCGAGTGTTTGATGTAACTTCATCAGTTATACGTATAATGTCGATTTGACATGAAAATTCATACCAAACACGTTCTAAAGGAGTAAATAAAGTTGTAAAGTGTCATAGGTAATTGAATGCACACCAGGAGAAATTCATTGTTTAAGTTCACATAAATTTGTGGGTAATGACGCATAGACATTATCTTTTACAAAACCCCAAAAGATGGAAATCGCATATCGAGTGATTAAGAGGGCCATCTGTTTTACTTCAAGTCATGTGGTCCACTGCGACCGATCCATCTATGAGATAGCTCCATGAAAGCTTCTAAAACAGCTTTCGGGAAATAGCTTCTCGAAAAATTTACAAATACGAATTTATTTGATATCTTTTTTTTTTCACAATACAAAACATCTACAGTTTTCCTTTGTATTCATTCAGGTATTACCTATCATTCTGCCTCGTTTATTTTTGAAAATATGGAATTTTGAAATCGGACGAATTATTTGAATAACGCTGCATTTTAAGCTAAATCTAAGGAAAATGAAAGAAAATGATATACTATAAAATTAAACATATTTTAAGCAAAATGGTATTATTACTGTTGTAAAAAGAAAATAAAGAAGTCAAGAATATATTTCAAATTTTATTTTTATAGTGGTAAGTGACACCATTTTGACAATTATAGAAAACAATAGCCCCTGTAGTGGTTAATAATATCTTTAAGAGAGTAAAATTACCATTAAGAGAATTTAAAATGATCTTATTTGAATTTAAATCTAGTTGAATTGATTCTGATATGTGAATTATTTGAAGCTGGGTTATGTCCTAAAACTATACTTAATGCCATGGAAAAAGATTTGGAAACATTCATTTCAACATTCATATCTTAATCTATCATTTTTCACAGTGATAAATGGGAAAAAAAGACAATTTGATTGATTGATTGAGATTCTTTAAAATTTATGGAACTGCACAAAGATTAGAGAAACATATTGATCAATCTTATTCATTTTTCAAACCTGTCGAAATCCGTTGTAAACTATGATGTATTAATTCAATGCTGAGAAGAGATATTTGGCAATTTGTAGAAGAGGTAATGTAAATTTATTCTGTACATTTGAAGAGATATAAAATATTATTGAATAATAGGAATTTGAATTTAAATATTTCAATGAAGGTTTTTCATGAAACGATTTCTTTATACAATAAAGAGCGGGTTAATTTTAAATATGTTTGATTTATGAAGTTGGTGCAAATTTTCCGAATGTTGAAAATAATTATCAAATGGATGGTAATCGCGTTAAGAAAATAGGAATTTTATGTCTGTACAAAGTACGGAGTGATCAATTAAAAGAGTATTATTCGTATTTTAAACGAAACTTCGCGTGAACATCATTAATAATTTTTAATCCGATTCTGCGGAAATGATTTGAGTAAATCGTTAACTTCTTTCAACGTTTTTATTATTTTATTATATTTGAAAGCTTATTACGCAAGATTTTGAATGAAAATATTAAAAATCGTCTGCATGAACTAACTCTTTGATTTTATTGAATTCCGAAGTGTGCATGGACATAATTCAAACTTTTATTGCTTCACTTAAAATTTGGGACAGTTACTGCTGGTTTCGGCAAGACAGAGCCACTCCACACACGTAAAACCTAACAATGAAAGTGCTTAAGGAATTATTTGATAACCGTTTAATTTCAATAGGCCTCTGCCCTCCAAGGTCATCTGAACTCGCGTCGTTAGGTTTTTATTGGTGAGCTTATCTCAAAGATAGAGTTTTCCAGAGAAGTCCTACAAACATCGGTGAACTAAAACAAATTATATCTGAAGAAATCGTGTCAATAACACCAACAATGTTGCGAAGTGTGTCAATAAACTTGGTTCGACGTGTTCGTGTTTGCATTCAAAATGGTGGCGAACATTTTCAACATTTTCCGTAAGGAATGATAATGTAAAAAAAAATTGAATTAAATTGTGTTTATCAAAAATAAATTATCACAGGGTTAAGTAACATTGTGCGTCTCCATATCTGTTTTACCTCAGAGTTCAGTTTTGGAAATTGTCTCCCACACTTAAACAAGGTTCAAACAATTATACTTTAGTGTTATAATAGTTGCCACATCCGTCATATTTAAAGGTAAAAAGAAAAAAACAACAACATGTACCCCTTTAAATTGTATATAATATGTTTAGAAACTTAGTTTACAGGTAACAGACTATTCATCAATCGTTCCTTCTTAAGAAATTCATACGTTTCCAACGAAGTTATATATAATATGTTACTCCAAGTTATTATAAGTAAACGCTCTAACTTCTAAGCTCTTATACAAAACTTTAACTTTTACTATTCACTAATTCTGTTACAAACCTCTAAAACAACGAAGTCGGTTCTCTGTTGTTTAGCTTAAAAAGAGTGACAAACTAGTGAATAAATTATGACAAAAATACATTTTCTCTCTGTCGTTATATAAATCAAGTTAACATGGGAATTTCTCCACAATACCATATTAAAGGAATCTATTTTACCTTCACAAGCTCGTATAAAAATTTAGAGCATTATTTTCATAACGTAACTTCCATATTTTTCTTTAATTCTCTGAGGACAGGCAGACGACATATTGTTTTACACATATGATGAAGAGTTTTTCTCAGGTGCGCAAACAGAAAAATGAAAGTATTTTTAGAACAAACCAAACATTTTATCCGGAGAGAATTGAATAGATAATTTATGTTTATATATATATATATATATATATATATATAATTCTCATAATAATTTTCAGATATATTTACAGAAGGTACATCAATATTTTTATCCATGACCTGAAAGTTAAGTGTTATAAGAATGCTGATATTTTAACAAATATTTGACAATCATTTTAGGGTTCATAACATTTTCCAGTTCCGATTCATAGACAGCATATTTATATGTATTTCCCTCATATTTATAAAATAGTTTAGAAGCTTAATGATAATGAAATCTAGTGTTCCAACAAAAAAATTATTCGTTTCATCAAGGAATTTCAATTTACTGATTATTAATTCTTTAAATTTATTTCTTAAGTATACGTATTTTAAAATAGATCAGTGCATTGAGATCTATATTTACTGTAAATTATAATATTAGAAGTAATATATATTAAATTAAGTTTTTAGTAAACATATTTCAGAGAATAGGTTTCATTATTATTGACACAAAATTTAAAACGAAAACACACACACATAAACATACTTATTTCTCAATTATCACAATCCAGCACATTTTTCTTTTACAGGCAGTAAACAACAAACATTTTAAAGTTTTGTTATTATATTGTAAATAATATTTTGGCTACGCTTGAGTACCACTTAACAAATAATATATAGATACAAAACTTAAGTTTTGACTTCAGTATATTTTAGATCATAGTTGGGCACTCGTGTGTTGCGTTTTTTTCGTGGAATCAAGAGATCGAATCCTGATTGCACTAAAGCCCTGCCATGTTGCGAGGCTAATATAAGTTACATTTGTCGAGGCTACAAATCTTCCCATTAGATAGGATTAGTATTTGTTGTGAGATGTGTAAGTTTAGGCGTTGTCATCGTTATTCGACTGAGGATCAAAATTACTAGGTCTACCGCATTTAGTCCTTGTGTTTCTTCTAAGAGTGACGTTATTAATCAATCAAACAAACAATAATTAGTTAAATTTTTTTAATGGAATCGATATGTATTACTTACAAAAAGAAATCACTCATTTACGGCATACATATTCATTGATTGCAATATTATTAAAATTTGTAACAAAACCAAGGATTCATTGACAATTTCATTATAACAAATTAATATCGACCATCTAAAAAGCAGATCATATATCGGTATCATCTAGAAAGCAGTCCATCTATCGGTAGCTACTTTATTCTTATAATACTTCTTCAAACCGTTCAGTAGATATAATAAATCGAATACCAACCTGAATGAGTGTTTTAATATGAAATAATATCTGCCTATCTACGACGTAATACGAAATAATATCTGATATTTTAGAAGAATTTTCTTTTCAAATCATTGTCATCATAAACCATTTCAAACAAAAATTTAATTCAATAATACCATTTCAGCACTTTATATTTTTAATTTCATTTTTCATTGATAAAACATGTAAGACTGGGTATCAAATCTTAATACCACTAAAACCTTGATTACGCGTTTAAAACAAATCAAAAATTAATGAACGGTAAATTTCAAATTTGTATAAATAAGGAAATACTAGAATAATTTTAATATAAACTATTATATCACAAAATATATGGATTTTCTTTATGCTGGACAAATTTCTTAACAAAAAGTGAAATTTCAGAAATTCTTTTTAGAGTATAAATATGTTATTGAATATAATTGATAATTGAGTGTGATATTAGAGGCCAATTGAAAGTTAAGACTTTTTTAAGAAATAGAGTGTATTTGAAAAAATAATGATGAGAACTATGTTTTACAATTTACATTCAAAGTTTCGGTGTAATATTTTTTTATTGTTTCGTATCTTTAGAACCATTTTATACATGAAATTTTTTTGTTGAATAATTAATGAAAAATGCATAATTCCAATTTCATTATCACTTTCCTATAATTACAATTTGGAAATTAAAGCTGTATGTGAATGTAATGGTATTTAATTTGAAGTTTCAGAAATGTTTCAAGCATGAGATATAAAATACAATGTCAAAAGTCTTGGGTATTAGTTTTCTTATTATAACAGAAAATTATTTTTCTTTTAAAAGATTTAATAACTACATAACATATTATTTATCTCAGTAATTTTTTATTTAAATACGAATTTACATGATTTGATGCATATTCAATGACAAATAGATTGCTTCAAATATTTATTAAATAAATTAAGGCAAATATTTTGAATGCTGGTTTTGAAGAAATTAATGAATTATCTGAAATCTTTGACTAAACTAAATTATTTTTAGTCCACCTGTTGAATAATTACGATACAATATAAATATATATGCAACGTTTTATCCATTTTGTAATCTATTTTAGTTCTGAACAATTAAATAAAATTCTTACTGGAAAAAAGAAGTTTATTCTCTTAAATGAAATTACTTCATTTAGTCTAATACTACACATAACAGGATTAGGTAATTAAAACTCAACCAACCTTCAAATACGAAAATAAGCCTTCTGAGAAAAATAAAAATTTATTCCGCATCCGCAGAAAATTTAAATAAGAGAACAAGTTTTTATAAATTCTTTAAACTCTATTCATGAAATTTTTCCATTTTTGATTGAGAATTCCATTTGTAGGGATCTTAAAAGTTGAAGGGAGGGGAAGATAGGGAAAATGGATGCCGCTGATGAAAACTAAAATGTGCTTGGAAGGAAAATAAAAAGAGGGGGAAAAGAAATCCAATCTCTAAGCCCCGATTCCTGTGGAAAATGAAAATTCCCTCTCCTCTAAATCTCGACTGGCCATCATACATCAAAAGTTAAAAACCTATCATCTGGTTTTGGCAAGAAACGGGATTGCTGCGGTCAGCTGTACGGCACGACGTTTATTATTTTTTCCCCTTGTAATCTCCAAGGGACTTTTCGTATTTTTAACGCTAATTTTTTTCATCTTGTTTTTCTTCATCTATTTCAGGATTACTTATGATGATGAGAAATATTTTAGGAATATGTTTGACAGGTATGTTATAAATAAAATAGAACAAGATTTCTTGTGTTTTTGGCATGAATACAAATTAAGACATAACATTATTTAATGCCTTTCAGTAAATAATCTGCCTACTACGAAAGAATTTTAAAAAATATGAATTGTTTTAATAAACTAACATTTTAATGGAAAACTGTGATCTTTAAAAATAATTAAATGTAAGGGAAATTGGAAAATCATAACCCAAGTCTTATTTCTGGTTGTATTTTTTTTTATTATTATTCATTGAGAAAGAACTGTATTTATATACATTATTTTTAAATAAAATATGTTTACATATGTAAATGTTAGTCAATTCTTTCTCTGTAAAAATATAAAATTGTAACAAAATAAGTAGAAATTATACATCTTAAATTTTCTGTTGAAACAAATTTGTTGATTTTTTATTAATCAAGTTTAAATTACCTATTTTCGAGAAAAGTGAATAATATGGATATTTCTTATTTTTCTTTCGATCCTTCTGTATTTTTTATTTTAATTACCTATTGAATTAAATTTGTATCTATGTATCTGTATTCTTATCTATTGAAGGTAAATTTGTATCTATGTATCTGTATTCATACCTATTGAAGATAAATTTGTATCTATGTATCTGTATTCTTACCTATTGAAGGTAAATTTGTATCTATGTATCTGTATTCTTACCTATTGAAGGTAAATTTGTATCTATGTATCTGCATTCTTACCTATTGAAGGTAAATTTGTATCTATGTATCTGTATTCTATAAGTTTTAACATTTTAAAAATGCCTTCTTTAGTGTGAATTAATTTATCCAGAGGGCCGGCTCCTATATATTTTGTGTTTACAATGTTTGAAGCTCTAAATTTCTTTTGTGCGTATCATTGTTACTGTATTATTTATATATTTTGACATGATATGCATATTTTGACATTATTTATGTATTTTGACATCATATACATATTTTGACATTATTTATGTATTTTGACATCATATACATATTTTTGACATTATTTATATATTTTGACATAATATGCATATTTTGACATCATATGCATATTTTGACATCATATCTATATTTTGACATTATTTATATATTTTGATTTCATATGCATATTTTACATTATTATTTATATATTTTGACATCATATCCATATTTTGACATTATTATTTATATATTTTGATTTCATATGCATATTTTGACATCATTATCATTTCAAGTCATGGTGTTTCAAATACAGATGGATGGTCACAGTAACCTTGTGGTCACTGCCGCAAGCTCCGTCGGGTTGTGTTTTCGAGCTTCCATGCCACTAAAGACGCTTCACGTAGTGGTCCTGATTAACTTTAAGTCTGTTAAGATCCGAAGACCTCATTTTGGCGGGGTGTGGAAGTTTGGAGAGGGAGGGTCTAGTTCAGATATCGTCCTCGTCACTCGACTGAAACTCAAAATTACGATATCCATTGCCAATTATTCATATAATACTTCTGAGTGAATGACGTTAATAACAATGAAAAAAAGTACAGATAGAACTTTTTTAATACCTCATATTCCTTAAAATATACTTAGTTGTGTGTGATTTATTACTTATTTAATTCAGATAGTGTTTCTAAAAGTACAATTATTGAAAACCAAATTATAAGACGGATCAACAACCTTTAAATTTTTATGTCCCTCCAACGTGAGGCCGAAGTTGTTAAATGGTCTTGATCATGAGATATCAGGGTCGAGTCCTGATTTCATAAAAGACCACGTGCAGAGGAATTAATACACGCTGATTCTGTTGAGGCTCAAATCAATGACGTTGTCGGGGTGTGAAAATTTGAGATCCATTCCAAGATTCAGACATCCAGCATTAATAGCCATTGTATGGTTTCTGAGTGCGATGTTAATAAACAATCAATTTACTAACGAGAAGATATCAATATATTAAAGATACACTCACTCTGCATTATTCTATTCGAAAATCGGGGACCTCTGTAGCTAGAACATAACAGAATTTGCTGCTCAAATTCGCATAAAACAATTCAATAATTCACTGTTGCCATGTTGATTAAATAATGGCACAGGGAATTGTAAATCCAAGATTTGATTCTGTCAAAGACCATTTGGTGAATTAACAAACATACTCTCACACATAACAACTCCTCTATAACTAATGAACTTCTTTAACTGCCCCTTAGGGATTTTCATATGACATTACCTGATTTGAGAATGTCTTCCAATAAATGAACCTGGATTTACGTAAAAGAATATAGAAATATTGAAGCGTAATATATAAAACTGATCCCATACCATTTAAAAGTAGGGAAGAGTTTGTAACTCAACTGATTATTCATTTCTTTACTTTTCATTTTTATACATAGTCAATATTTTAAATTCTGGTGACTATCTACTCCCTCTTTAGTCAATTTGTCTAAGCGCGCAGGTATTATTCTTTGAATTATTAAACTAAATTACATATTCACTCGGAATTGAATGAGTTGGAACAACAAGAACTAGAGATTTGATTCCTGAACCCTTTTTCTATTTCTTCTAAAATCGTTGTGATAGTTTCTAAGATTGACTCATTGCTTTTAAGAGTGGTACACCTGGCTCCAGCGTCTCAATTTGATTCGGTAACATGAACTAATTGACTTTCAAAAAATATTAAATTCTTCGCAGTTTACATTGGCATCTCATTAAATCTATTCATTACACTTCATAATTTCATACAAATATACAAGAAACATGTTCCACTTTATTGAGAGGGATTTTGCGCAATCACAAACAGAAAGCAACCTAAATAGTTAGTTGAAGGGAAAACAACAATGGAGCCCAATATCACATGTTTAATATGAGAGTCTGTGGTAGAATGAGTGACAGGATGTTTACAACGAAGAAGTTCGTTTTGTGCCTGCGTTGATATGAATATAGAGATATAGGATTCAACTTAGTGAGTGTCTGTGAACAGATGGTAAGTCGGACTCGTTTACAAGTTCTTCTACTGACTCGGACCCGATTAATCAGTGAGTGTTAAGTGTACTTTCATTCTGTTAATCTCTTTACTTTCGGACGAGAATAGGGATGCAACACACAGTCACAATAATCAACATTTTTATGGTGATTTTCTTATGTTTTCAGTAGTCACAGTTTGAGTTAATTATTTTGTTGATTATATTGAGTAAAGGCTATTTCATTTATTAATTAATAATGGAAAAATTAAGTAAAATAACAGCTTCAAAAGCCGTTGGAAAGTTCTCATATCACCCAGCATGGAACTTATTTGAGTCTCCGTTTCGTTATTTGTGCTCAAACGCAATGAAAAATTACCTAGATATGTTATATTTCATATCATCCGTAGATTCAAATCTGGAGATTACAACTTTGAGATTTCTGTGCAGTGGTTTCATTTACTAAACTGATGAGTATCTTATATTGCATAATATAATTTTAAAAAAAGGTATAATAAATTTAAAATAAAATTGATTATTTCTTAAAATTTAGGGACGCTGTAATATGGTGGTCATATTCATTGACGGCATTGTTTCCATCAAGTTATGGATTCGATCCCACATGTCATTGAAAACATAGTGGGCAGCAGGCAAAAGCATGTTAAGTTCCAAGTCCTCTTGTAGCGTGGTGTTGAAATTTGAAGAGGAAAGTACAAAGCATGTTTCGTCCTTGTCTCTTGACCGAGGTTAAAAATTACGAAATGTTTTACCGATACCTCTAGTGCAATGATAATAAACAGTCAAACAAACTTAAAAAACTAGCAAATACATTTTATAACTCTTATGTCCATTTCACTGACTTTTTGTAGATTCCCTTTATTTTAGATCCTATGACACTTTACTCAGTGCAGGCGATATTCTGTTGACTTTGTTGATAACTTTTTATCATTCTCTTTATTCAACCAATGTATTAAATTCTCCTCTGTTTATAAAGGCATTTCTTCAACCCTATTCATTAAATAAATGTAGGTTGCATCAGTAACCTAATGGTTATAAACGCGAATTCACGGTCGGCCTTGTTTTCATTGAGTTTTGGGTTCGAGCCCTGATGCCACCAAACCTCCGCCTTATAGGGGTACTGATTCCTGTTATATCTGGTCGAATTCCTAAGTCCTTGTGTGGGTGTGGTGGGAGGGCTCAGCTGTAGATCTCAACACTTGATTGAGGTTCAGAATTACTGGCTCCGTCGCCAGTAGCCTTCATGTTACTTCTAAGAACGACGTTGATAAACAATTATTTAATCTCAAAATATGAGCAAATATATTTTATCATTGTCTTAAGTATATAATAAGTTTGTTTTATAAAAGTGCTCGTATAATTCTGTTATTGATGCATGTTAATTTTATTCGAGGTATTTTATTATTATTAAATTAATGTAGCTTTATAAATATTAATGAGACAATCAGTGTAAGTGAAAATTTATAAAATAATAATTAAATGTTAAAAAGTTTCTTGTGGTAAAAATAATAATGAAGGGAATTTATTCACAGAATGAAGTTTCTCTTGTTTGTTACATCCAATTATGTATTAAAGTTTAATTAAATTACCGAAATGTGATCGAAGTTTTAACTAGGGGATCAAGTATTTTAAATATTCAATTAATATAATTTTCGGAGTTCCTAAGTAATATTCATATATTTTTATAACAGTGCAGAAATTATGTTACAAAATTTATTGATACAACTTTTCTCCAAAAAGGGATTAAATACATTTTTCTGTTCCTTTCCAGAGGGATTAAATTTACTTTACTCAAGAATTACTCATATTAGTATCATTATTTAGTTAAAAACTTTTAAAGATTCTCACATTGCTTTAAAATTGAAATGCTGTTATTTAATTTATCTTGGAAATATTTTCTTTAAAACAATGATAACTAAAATAATTAAGAGATAAAATTAAAGCTTAAACAAATAAATACTAGTTTAATAAGTATATTTACTTCTTTATAATATCAAAAGAAGAAAATATGTGTATTTTAGAATTTAATGAAATATTTTCTATTCATTATTTAATGGTTTTTCTTGTAACAAGTGATTAAAGTGTTTTTATTGAAGAAACAGCAGCACCACTAATTTTAAAGTGATTCATATTAAAAATCCTTTTACTCACAAAAAAAATCAAAAATATAAATATATGTGAAACAATTTAGATAATAAATATGAAATCTTTCAAATTAATGATTCTGATTCAGTGAGTTAGGAATTTGAAACCACACAAAATTTCAATAATGATGACACGGTTTTCTGATTTATATTTAAAAAAGGTCAATAATTTCTTTTTAATTACGAAAAAAAACAGTGAAACATTTACATCCCCCCCCTGGAAAGTGAAAGTATTCGAGCGATAAAGAAAGAAGAGTTGGGAAATTTAATTTGACTTGACATTCTTTTTATTTATTTAACCCTTATTATCACATTTCATTATCTAAAAAAAATCTTTTTCAGATAACCCATTTTTTTTAATTGAATAATTATTACCAAAACAATAAGAGTAAAAACACATTAAAATAAATATTTGATACAATTAGGTACAAATACTTTATCTGGGGTTTTAATTTGTTTCTTTTTTGAAATAAAGCAGCAAATAACAACACAGTATAAATATACAAGTGTTTACATTTATGCATTGTGTGTATAAAATATTAGAACCGAATAAAATTCAGGAAATAAAATGATCAATATAAAACATAACAATAACAGTTTTATAAAATTAAAAGCAAATATATTTTATTCCAAACTCGAACATTATTCAGAACATTTTCTTTTGAGAATGTAACAGCTATTAAAAATTTAAAAATTACTTCTGACATTTTTAGACAAAATAATAGAAGATTTTTATAGATATGTAATTAAACTGTGTATCAATTATGTAATTATGTACAAAAAATATTTGGAAACAATATATTGAAGATATGATATGAAAAAATTGCGGAATATTACTTTGATTGACTGAATATTTATTATCGTTTCATTTAGAAGCAATACTTGGTGATGGATCTCATGATTTGGAATCTCAGTCACAAGTGTAAAGGACGGCAGATGAGTTTATACCTCTCTCTCCAAACATCCAAACTATAATAAAGTGAGGACTTGGAACCTCGAAAGATTTAACTTAAATCAGCCCCGCAATACTCTGGGTCTTCAATGGCATCTGGCATCAAACCCACGACGGGACGGAAACAATCCTGATAATAAGTTCGAGACCGTGGCCTCTAGGCTACCGGAACCACACTGTGTTGTTACAATGTATATAGTAACAATGATGACAACAACACTTATGATTATACATTGACAAGTTACATTGTTAAAAGTTAGAAAAACAACAAGAATTCCTTCATTGCAATGATTTATATGCTTTATTTTAAGTGCACTAACTTTTTTAATACAATTCCTTTATTAAAGTTTTGCTGTTCTTAATTCTTTATTGATCATAAATTATGTCTTCCACACACACAATCCATATTTTTTTAAAAAATAAGTTAAAAAACTTATTTCCGTTAATAAATAATTAATTTTTACACTGGTATATTATAAACAACTAGTTTGCATGACTCATTTTATTTCATTAAATTCCAGATAACTAGTTCACAAACTATTATAGGAAATAAGAGAAAAATAATATCATGAATTTAAAATTCTGGCTTCTTTCAGTGATAAAGAAAATTCAAGCACACACAATTTAAATTTTAAATGGAACTTATATACTTAGGGCGAAATTAATGAAGTAGGAAAGTGACATGAATTTTAAATACATATGAATCTTATTATATTGATCATCTAAGGCAGAGGTATTCAACCTTTTAAGATGTGGGGAACCCTTTGAGCTTACCATTTTCTTGAAGAAACCTCTTTATCAAAGTGAAGAAAAACTAGGATATTAAAGATTTATCCAACTCAAATTTACGAAGTTACTATTTCTTCTATGTATTATCACATTAGAAAAGTCTTAATTAGATAAGGAATGTTAAATTAGCTAATTTTTTTTCTAAAATATATTCTATGTATAATAAACAAAAGCAAAAATATTTTAATTTATAACAAATTAATAAAAATAATTTTTTTAATGACTTGAGTGGGATTGGTTTTTATTGTAAAGTATTTTTACGTCTGTGGAATAATTGTTGAAATTTGCAACCTAATGTCATCCAATCTATTTCTGTATTTTGTTTCTGTCCCAGTGTAAAGAGAGAAAGATTTTTTGCATACATAAGTAGAAGCATATAACATTAGATGTTTCACAGATCTTTTGGCAATTTCAAGATATTCTTTTCTTATGTCAATCCAAAAATGAGGGATATCACTTGATTAAAATTTAGTTTCAATTGAGTGTCGGTCAATATATCAATTTGTATTATCTTTCTTTTATTGGGAATTCGAAGGTGTCACAATCTTGAGAAGGATTCTAGATCAAGATAATTTTTCTTTTTGAATAGGGAAATATTTAAGAAATGTTTTTTTTTCATATATAGTCAATGTTAGACAACTAATTTTTAAATTTTCATCGGGATTAGCGTTACCGTCAACTAAAATATAATGCAAATTAGTAAAGCATTCAGTATTATTCAATATTAAAATAGTGAAATAACTGGCCAAATAATTAAGCGATTCTTCACCCGAACCAAAGAACGGATATATGACCTAAAGCATCTCGATCAATGTATTGGAATAACTTGATTTTTACAAAATTTAAGATTTTATTTTATCCATAAAATATCGATTTATATTCATTTTTGACAAGCAAACTGCCTTTAAGAATTCAATATCTAATAAAAATTGAAGTTTTACTTAAATTTTGACACTTTAGTTAAGCAAATAGTGATCTTTTCTGAACGTCTGTCAAAGTTCCAGTGAACCCATATTGAACCGATTTGATCTAAGGAATCGAAGCAAACTTCACAGAGATGGTCAGAGTATGAAACCCAAATATTAAGGATTCAATCACGAACTACAATTTCTTGTGTATAATTGGGTATCATAAGGTTTTAACTAATACTAGGAAAAACCAAGATATCTAGATAAGTTTTATCCGGCGTGTTAATTCTTACTTATGTACATGATGTTGTAAATTACAATTGTTACTGTTGGTTTGTTTGATATCAGGAAGTCATACAGATTAGAGTAACCTGAGGCATCGTAAAGTCTTAATTTTTATACCAGAATGTGGTCAAGATTTATTTATTGCTGACAAAAACTTAAGTTTTATTTCTTATTCTTAAAAACTTCTCTGCATATTCACTCATCCAGAGTCATACATTTCCAAAGCGTTTCTTGACATTTCACACGCAGTCACTGCATAATTATTGAGACTGAACTCTATCTATTCTATACTGCAAATTACTTCAATCTATGGTTTATTGAAAGCACTCAAATCAACATTATTAACTGTTATTTAAAACATTATGTACTTAAGGATTGATTAATTTGTAGAATACATTTTTTCCTGATGTCTCGATTATTTTTTAGTAATCCTGAAAACTTTGCGTTACACTTTCGTGTATTTTAAGAATATATATTAATGAGACGTATTAAAAAGAAGGCAAAATTAATGATATTATGTTATGATTATAAATAATAAATTCGCTTGTTTATGGTTAAGAAAAATAACTAAGAAATTAGATGTAATAGTATTCGATGAAAAAGCATGAAATATTAAGGCATATATGAAATTAAATATCTATCTCAAATGAAAATAAATGCAAAGTTATAAGAACTTGTTTTCACAAATTGCTAATCTTGTTTATAAAAGTAGAGTTTCACATTAAAAATCAAATTTTGGATCTCTGTTAAGAAATTTTTATTTAAAGTAGAATATATCAAAAGATAATTTGCTTTATGAAATAAAACTGATTGAAAAATAAAGAAATGATCGATTAAAATAAGAAAATGAGACAGAGATATGTTTTATATATATAGAATTTTTAAAAAATTTCTTTAAAATTTAATAACAGTTTTAGTTAACTAGCAACCAGATTAACTTAATAAGAAACTTAAGTTGATATTGGCAAAATCTTACAACGCAAAAATTGTTGAATTCAATTTTCAACAAATTATTTTATTTTTCATCTAGATGTTAACTGTTTTCTATTGATTTCTAAATAATTTTTTTTAAAAAATTACTTGAATATTTGAGATATCTTCTTAATTATGAATATGTAAATATGTACTTTTAAAATCAGACGTTGGACATTTTAAGTTTACTTAGACCATAAAATATTTCAAATATGTCATTTTCTTATTTTGCTGTTAAAATACATAGAGAATTTCACTATTTTCGTAGATTTATCATTTATGAGAATTCGATAGATGAAACGTTCCAAAATTGAAATTTAAAATTGCAAACAAACGTGCCACTGCATTGAGAAAAATATATGAATTTTCTGTTTTCTTGAAATACAGTTTATTAGAATTCTGGTGAATTTTCCTCAATTCCACTTTTTTCTCTATAATGTTCATATATTCGAACATTATGAAATGAGGTTATTTTTCATAGAGTGAAAACATTTTTTTTATGAAATAAATCTTACAAATTCAAAGTATTTTGCAATGTTTGTATAAGAATTATGAGAAATGTTTGAAACATGAAATCAAAATTTAAAAAAACAATTATTATATTAAAATTTTGAAATGATAAATATGTTCAGAGAGTAAAGTGATATGTCGATAAGAATCTTGAAAATTTTTAGTAATAAATGCAAAAGTTGTTATGCAAGATGTTGCAAAAGTAAAGTAATTTACATTTGCCTCCCTACAGCTATTTATTATTAATTTCTCAAACATAATTATTTTAATTTATAAATGTAATTATTTGTATAAACACTGATACATAAATATGAAAGTTGCTCAAATATGACTTATATTGCTTTTACGGAAAAAGGAGATTTTTTTTTTATATTTGGCATAGAATAAGCTTATTTTTCTTTGTCCAAGAAGACGCAGTTAACTTAATTAAGATTTATGCCATGTTTAAAAATCCTTACAATTGCCAGTGGACACAGATAGGATAATATCCAATAATCCTCATTTTAAATAAAGAGAAAGAAAAAAAGGACATTTAAAAGAAAATGTTATCTTAAAATTTTGTTTTATTTCTATAATTCACCTTACACAAAATACGAGCGAAGACTTAGTAATAACCCATCTCGAAACTCCGCAATAAGTTGAGCGAATTAATAAAGCACCGTCATATGTGACACTCCACTACAAGAAGTGAAACTTTAAGTGCTGAGTGTCACGTAACACCATGAGAAGGCACATCGTCGATAAAATAAAAATAAAAAAAAAAGCACACATAAGAAGAAAACAAAACATTCTCCCTTCATTTCCCCACCCTATCTCTCTCCCCAATGATAAAAAGTCCGTTAAGAAAAACGTTCATGACATCGATTTTCGCTGAAGAACCATCAAGAAGTTCTCGCTGGGAAGAACATGCAACAGCGCAGTTGATTTCGCATGCCTTCTAGAAAAGAAACATTCGATGAAAGGAAGGAAGGGGGTGACTGGGAGGAGTTTTAGACACCCTCCCCCGTCATCCACAAGCAAAAATGTTAAGCCCGTTCTATAAATCATTGGTAATGGCATTTTGAAGGCTCGAAACAGCTTCGTGCAAAAATCCTTGCCGTCAGCTAAAATGTTATTGACAGCTGGTAAAGTAACCGCTTACGTTAAAGCCGTCCACGGCTTGACTGTTTAAGCAAGGCGAAAGACTTACGCATGAGGTGTCTTGAGGTAAACAGTCGTCAAGGAGAATGCTTATAGGGAGAGGAGAGGTTATTAAATTTAACCACAATGCGTCACTGCTTCGGCAAAGGGAGATTAGGCTGCCTTTTGGAGAATTTATACACGACTGATTGGTGCAATTTGTGTCAAATGGTATGGAGTTATTGCTCTTGGAACTCACACAACCATTAGAATAGTGTACAGAATGATATGTAATGTTTGCAGCTTGGCCTGAATCTGTGGTTGGAGAATTAATCGAATAGATTAAACGTTGATACAGTAGTATTGTTTGTAAAATAAAATGGAGCCCCAAAATTCTTTTTGATATTAAAATCTCAGGTGAAATGAAATGTCTTCGACAAGAAAAATTGAGATTATTTTAAGCCATGTTTAAATAATTCTTAGTTTTTAAATTAAGCTCAGTAAGAATCCTTTCTTAACATTTAGATATCTTGATATTTATGTATCAAGTATATCTTGGTATTATGTATCTTCATGTACAGAAAATTACAACCATATGCATATATAATTATGTATGAGCAAAATTAACAATCCATAAATATATTTACATTTGTGTTTATGTAAATTTATATCTGCATTTAAAAGCACATCTTGCCTGAAATCTGATAAATGTATAATTCAAAAATTTATCAAAATGCTTATAACTATAGCATTGTGCACACTGAATGCAATAATAAATTCGAAATTTGAATTAAAAAACTTTTTCAAAAATTTAGATTTTTGACTCAATTTTCCCAAACTTATTTACACAAATATTGTATAATTATTATACATACATATATATATTGTATATATTAATATAAACTTGTGTTCAATGTACAGCAAATACCCTCATTTTGTAATGTACACAATACCAGCAGTAAGATAAAATAGATTTTTAGAAAGTGCACCATAATTCTAAACAAAAAAAATACAATTTGAAGAAAACGCAAATACATGTATTTCTCTGTATGGAGGGGCACGTTTGTTTACAATTTTAAAATTCATTTTTTTGAACTTTCAGTTTATGAAATTCTCATGCATAATACATTTACCCCAAATCAGAAAAATTTCCATTTTTCTATTTTATTTTATATATTCTATTGTTTCTCTCTCTCTATTTTTGTCAGTGAAATTTAAAAAAAAATCAAATTTAGTGTAAGTTACTTTAATAGAATTTTTTTAACGAGATTTATTTAGCTTATTGTATCGTTCCGAAAATAAGCCGATCCATGTTCCGAGTATAAAGTACGGTGATACAATTCTATTTATAAGCGTATTATACCCCTGTAAATGTGTTTTGTTTCTTATATGTCAAACTGCTACTAAATTTATATTTCTTTCAGCAAATTGAAAATTTTTTAAATAATATTTTCTTACATATGCCTAATTTTAGAGATATAATGCCCCTCTAGGGGGTGGGGGGCGTGCCTTACAAGTTGAGGACCGCTAATTTATCCTCTCAAAAATACCGTAATAACTTATCTTCTACGAATAAATGACTTTCCAAGAAGAAAGTTTTTTTCATTACCATTTGGAAAAAAAATGCAGAGAATAGAGAAATAAAAGAAAATTAAAGAATTATCTTCAGCCGAAGCATCATTCAAAAAATTTCGAATCATGAAGTGCTGAAAATATAAAACACATTTTTTTTCTAGCTCCTCAAAAAAGCAATCATACATGATACAGCAATAATACATGATAGATACATGATCAGCAATGCAATTTCATCCTAACATTTAATAATTGAAATTTCATTATGTTATATCTCCACACACAAAAAAAAAACATTATCATTATAATAAATAATATTTTATGCAAAATAATTTTATGAGCAACAGAAATTTCGGTATGCTAAGAACAAAATATTGTGAACAAAAATGTTATAAAAGTAATGAATTACTCTCAACTGTGTGTGTGTGTGATACATCTTTCTATAAATTCAAATTTTTAAAATAAATGCTAAAATAATGAATTTTATAAAGTTAATGACACAGAAAAAACTAACATAAATTCACATAAACAAAACATTACTGCATTCCTTGTAATTTTAATTTAAATTATATCACATTATATCTTCCCCAAAACTCAAAAAATTCATATTTACCTAAATAAACGACATATCAAAGAGAAGGTTTTTATCATTAACAAAGATTAATACGCAACATAAATGCAACGTATATGAATAACATAAAAGTGAAAGATTATTCCAAACAGATGCATCTTTCCAAGAATTTCGAAATTTTTCACACCTCATCGAGCAAAAACGAAAATCACTTACTAAACGCATAATCTGTTCCTAATTAATTATAATTAATCAATAGTTTCGTTTCATTTTTCTCTTAATTAATGAATCTCGAAGAGAGCAACACAATTTATCAGGAAACGAAATCCACTCTATTTGAACAAAAGTTAGACGCTAAAGGAATTGCAAATTACATACCACAGCTAATTTTTTTGTACGTGACGCCGCATTAATGAATGCATTTTGCGTCCGAACGGAGATGACAAAAGAGGAATTTCCATCGACAAAGAAGAAACGCCACGTGTGCTGCTTCAAGACTGTACGCAATAAATTAAAACTCCCGAAATGTTAAAAATAGTCCGAGGAATAGTTTCTGGAATCTTTTCTACCTATTTATCATCGGACCTGCGATGAATGCTCTGATATTTAATAACTGTTATTTGTAATATGCCAGGATAATCGGTGTAAGTACTTCTTGAGTTATTCATGTGGGGGTGGGAGATCCCAAGTTAAGTGGTGCTTCATTTTTGTAATGGCGGAAGTATAAAATACGAATAGATGGTTTATTTGGCTTGATATCAGTATTGGCTTCGGTCCTTAAAAGAAATTTCAGATATATTTGCTGCAAGGATGAGGGCTTTTTTAGATCCGGAAGTTTTAAAATTTAGACTATCGTTGTTTCCACCTTCCACTAACACTTTGGGACGTTTTTTATGATGTTTAATTTCAACAAATCTCCCAATGGATGAAAATTACTGAAATGTCGTAAATCTAACTGATGGATTACATTTATAAGAAGAGAAGGACTTAATACTATAGTTAGTTGATAGTATAGAGATTGAGTGAAAGTAGTAAACGAAGGAATAGTGATCGTGTTGAAAATGGTGAGAAGTTATCAGATCACTGCCAGTGTATATACTGCACACATATTACTTTCTCAGAGGCTATGACTGCAATTTAACCGTCATTTTGATCGAAATGTAAGAGATATCACTAAGGAAACTACTTGCTTATAAGGGGGTGACAAAAACATAGCATCATTAATTTAATTATATTCTAATAAGACCTCAATAACCCATTTATAGTCTAAAAAGACCACAACAACTAATCTATAGTTTACAAATACTTTTTCTCACAAACTTGTTTATAATCTACTGGTTAGGTCCCACTAATGAGTGTACAGCCTAATATGGATCCACTAATTTATAAGTAATCTAATAAGTAATCTTCTAATTCATATATAGAGTGATAATATAGCAATTTAGAAAAGCGGCGTTATAAACACCCTCTCTTATAATCCCGATTAATAAATTATATTGCTAAAACGTTCATTATTCTCATAAATCTAATTATTATATATATAAATTTTGAATGTTCTATTTTAATCATTTCTATAAGGTAAAAGTACGTAGAAAAAGTCAATGTGTACTTGTGTTTGGTGCTTGGACATTTCATTGGTACGTAACAATCACTTGAATGAAAAATTATTACTTAATCTTATCAGTTTTTGAAATTGTGTATGATTAATTAATTACAACTCCTGTCGTTCGTCAATTACTTATTACTATCTCCAATCTAGTTGCTATTCCGATTATTAGAATTAGATTTTTTTTTCAATGTACTATTCGTTTCAGAATTTAAAAAGAATTTTCTATAATTGTTTGTTGTTGTTCAACTAAATTTAAATTATGTTAATTTTACCACAATAAGCTAATGTAAATGCTTTTATAATTTTAATGTAATAACTAATTAATTTTTTTTCTAGAGGTACACGAGAGATGATTACTGATAAAGGGCCTCGGAAATTTAAACTGTAGTAAAGTGATAAGCACGATAATTGCGCTAGAGCAAGACTCTTATAACTTCTGAACGACACTTGGTGAAATCTTGAAAACTCCATTTAATTTGGCGTGTATCATCCTATACTAATTGACTCAATGCAGTTTAGTGTAATCAGTTATCGAATCTGCCATTCACCCAGAACAGTTACAAAGAATAGGATCTTAACCTGGCCTATCTTGGCGTAGAAGAATAAGAATGAAGCTAGATTTCAACGCGAATTAACATTTCTCTAGACGGGAAATACAGAGTTGAAGATTTTTAATGAAATAAAGACCGTTTACAGTGATGCTACTTGTAATTACACTAATGTTTACAATTAGTGTTATTATATGTATATTAGTGTAAAGCTGACGAAAAAGAAATCTTTGTTTCAACCCGAAAAAGCATGGCATCTATCTTTTGGGATCGTAAAGGAATTCTGATTGAATTTTTGAACAGGATCGAAGTAATTAATCCCAAGAGGTATTGTGAACCCTAAAAATTACGGAACTGGATTCAGAAAAAAGGGGAATATTAACGAAGTGAGTTTATTTGTAACATGACAGTGCATGTTTCCACACAGCTAACGGCACAAAGCAAATTTTGGAATCATTCGTTCGGGATATCATCAACCATCCCTGCCACAACCCTGATCTGTCACCGTCAAATTTTTATCTTTTCCCCTCTCTGAAGTCATTGGAAAAAGGTTTTCGATTTATTGATGAAGTCCAGAATGCTATCAGACTATGATACAAATAAGCACCGGTTGGCTATTTTGTTAAAGGTATAAAAAGCTTATCTCTCGGTTCACAAAGTGCATTGTAAAGGAAGGCGACTGCATCAAAATAGCTATAATGTTTGATACATAAATATAAATAAATATAAATATGTAAACTTTTCAAAAATATATCATTTTTTCGACTCTTAAGAAATTGAGTAATCTTATTTTCTGTACAACCTTCTCATGTGTACAGATTTTTTATCGTGATAATTAATAATAAGATAAAAATACATATTAATATTAGAGAATTTAAAGAAACAATTCATGTGTTACAAACATAGCTCTGTGAAATGTATTAGTGTTTGTATTATATTAGAGATTTAAATAACTTTATATATCACACATTGCCGTAATTTTTTTCACAAGGAAAATTTATTGCTTAAAATAAAACCTGCCATCTTGAACTAATATATACATCTTGCACTATTTTTTTTACATAATCAAACTGACATTGAGGGATTTACTGCACGTGCAATCAATTTGAAGAAATCATTCGAATTGAAGTACGGTATCCTCGATGTCAGGGAATTATCGTCACCGCTCACTCTCCTGCAACATTGTTTTGGATGGTTTGCGCACGATTACCATAAACGCAGGTAATACGCAAATAATTCACATTAATAGCCTATCCACTATACATCATGATTCTAGTTCTGTATTTTAGCAGTGTTGTTTACTTTGTGGATGTGGACTAGATTACTTTTTGAACTACCTCCTCCAAACTCTCTCCTTTCTTCACTGAACATGCAACCAGCGTACCACCATTTTGAAGAAAGTATCGCCTGTTCATCATAGCACGTTCTGCAGCCGTTCATGCTGACGGACGCACTGGTTCCAAAGATGCCCATTCTTAATTAAAATCACCACTTCCATGTGGACCACTGATGATCTGTATACGACCGTGGGCAGCAGCTTGTCTGTTGCTACTATCTTTTCCTCGTCACTCTGCATGCGCCATTATTCAATCTTCCAGCTCCATACGTTGCGCAATACAAAGTACGCATTTTAAAGAGGGTTGTTTTTTTACTGGTGTACCTAGTAGTCTTTTAGAAATGACGAAACTTACTTTTTGGAGCATCTCTCGTATCAATTTGCATGATTGTAAGCCACCACACATTCACACACCACTATATATATATATATATATATATATAACATATATCAATAGGTCTTCCCGAGGACTAACATTGAAACAACATTTTTTTTTTTGCACTTTTTTTAATTCCTCAAATAACACCTTTGTTGAATATACCTCTAGGGATGATATCGATCGTTCAACGCTTTTCACAAATTCTTCTTTTTTTTTTTTTTTTTTTTTTTCGCAAGTCGAAGAATCTTTTCAGTGCGGAGATAAATAGACGATAAACAGCTTTCTGGATCAATCATTGTTGCTGTTTTGTTCCATCTAAACAATCGCAGCATCACTTGGAAAAACATACTTTTTCATGCTCAATTTTTCATGAAGGATAGTAAATACAGCTTCCATATGATATCTGTGTCATCTCAAATCCACGAGCACTCTAATGATCTTTCAATTATAATTTTGTCACTCCACTCACATTTTCGAGTAACGGCTTCCAAGGTCTACCACGTTCCGCGTCATTTGTGTCGGTACGACCACGTTTAAACCGGCAAACCACGACAAATCGTTGTTTGATGGAGCAAGAGTCCGGGTAACATTTTCAATCCATTGTTTCGCTTTAATGGTGTTTTTACCCAAAAAAACAATGTTTTATCAGAATGACGAAACTCGGTTTTTTCCATTTTAAACAAACGCACAAAAAAGACTTTTATCTAACCTCGATAACTCAGCTGTTTCTGGTCCGATCGACTTAAAATTTTGACACGTTTCAAGCAAAGGTTCGTACTCTAGAAAGACTGGTTACTGGTACTTACTACGCCATCTCTAGGTTAGCGTCGGTGATATTGATTGTTGCA
>BMAW01004647.1:278119-341083 GCA_019974015.1 Nephila pilipes | reverse complement strand
CTCTGTGTAATTTTGGAGCAACAAACGTAGAACATGAATGTATTTACAATTTTAGATTTATTTGCAACTTAAATCCTGTACATATGGTCAATTTCAAAGAGAGCCGAATAAAATCCCATATCTAACAGTCTTAGGAAAGCGAAATTTATTCCACTACCTTTTATCTTCACGCTGAAACATCTACGCCCTACCCAATGCATAATAACGTCACCCATATTTCTTCCAGGCTCTTCATCTTCTCAAGCATTGCCTCTTTTAAATTTTAAAATATAGACTACTACACATTTCTTTTTCTTACCCCTTTCTGCTCGGTGCTTAAGCGAGGAAACCGAAACATTTACATATATAGATTGCGAACGTATTTTCCAAAGCACCAACCATCGGAAACAAAAAGAAATAAAAAATGCTTCTTCCATGTTCTTTTTTTTCCCCTGACAGGCGCTACTTTCATCTTTTCCTTCTTTTTATTGTAACACCTGCGACTGTATTCGTAGGTTTCAGCGGGAATGAAGGAGGGGAAAAAAATGGCCACTAGAGCTCCCGAGGCCCATGTGCAACTAAACCGAAAAGACCACACACGCACCAAATTTATCGGCGGTATATCAGCAGTTTTGACCAAACAAGTTTAGAAACGGTTTTTGGCGAAAGGTACGAGAGAGAAAATACCCTTCCCGTGCTTTTGTGGTCGTGTACCACTCTCGGCTGTGTGTGGGTATGGGTGAAAAGGCGGGGGTGCATGGGCAAGGGTTGGGGTATGGAAATTCCCATGGAAGAGATCCTCCGCGAACGCATTTGAATTGCAAATGAATCTTTCGCGGATTTGCATTCTGATTTTACTACGTTATCTTCTGGATCCAGAGTTGGAACTCGTTGGCGTATTAAACGAATGTGGCCAACGAAGAGGGAGAGATCTGGAAAACGGTAAACTTGTCAGGCCACGCGGGATCGGCCATCTTTTACCATGCATATCCTGATGGATAGGGCTTTACAACTTGGGGAATTTCGCTTCGTAACTTAGATTGGACTAACGTATATGCCAGTTTGAATGCATTTAATAGGAATTATGCGGTTTCTTTGAGAGGAATTTAAATCTTCTGCTTGTGGGAGTGTAACATTTTTGATGTTTTCAGGAAAACTTTTATGGCAGTGCATTTGTTAATATATTATTTTTTTCGATTGCAGAATAAAGAATCACATCAGTCAAAAGATACATTTTATATCTTTTGCAATACTGTGGAGAGTTATTGAATTTTGGAATTAAGTTCATAAAAAAAAAACATTTTGAACGTATTTTGTCGATTATGTATTGATGTCACTGAGTTTTACATCTTATACTTATATCATCTAATATACCGTTATGCTGTCCATTATAAATGAAACTTTTATTTCGAAAATGAAGAAATCAGAGATTGATTTGGTTTTATTAATGTCGCACTAATAGCACCTCCTGGGCTATTGCAATGTGCCTTGAAATTTTGAACCTCGATCAAATGACAAGAATGACACCTGAGCTGGCATATCCCTCTTATAACTTCCACACCATGCCCTCGAGAGGACTTTGAGCCTCTGCAAATTTACACACGACTCGAAGAAAACCACCATACCTCTAGTCCGCGATCATGACCACTAGTCTAAGGCGGTTGAGGATACTAGAGAAATTATTGAAAAAAATCAATTCTTTATCACTGTTTATGGAATTTAATGGTAGAAAAAAAATTAAGAAAGAACTTAAGAATTAAAAAATAAAATTTTTAAATTTTTCATATGTACTTCTTATTATATTTGTTTATTAATAACATGATCATAAATTATTCCCTTTATTGTAATTATTTTTTTATTATTACATTTGAACAACCTATTTACATTTTACAAATTTTATTTTCATGTCATTATAAAATAAAATCCCACAAATTTTACCTAGGTATTTATGTTATATTTAAAAATTTCGCATTTCTGAAATATTTTTTTTATCTGTATATGCATTCAGAAAATTCAAACATGTTACAAAAGCAACATTTTATTAGTTTGAATGTAGTCTGATTCATTTAAATGCATGATTGTAAATAAGTAATATTTCGTATTGTTTATAATATAGATTGCCTATTATGTATGTATAAAATAAAGGTAACTTATAAAGGAAATAGTAGTTATGAAGAAATAGAGGAAATCTCTTAGAAAATATATTTAGCATGTTCAGCCTTTCCAGTATCTGAAGCAGAAAAAATTCAAGCAGATTCCAAACTTATTCTTCAGATATCAATTTTATTTTGAATAAATAAAATACATTCATTAAGCACCATAAAATACACTGTGTCTTTTTTTAAAAAATAAAATAGTGAGTCCCTAAGTTCATTTATTTTCAGTCAAAATCAAGGTATTTTCCTAAGAGACTGTATATCATTTGTTATCTATTTTTTTAAAAGAATGTCTTTGGAGTTATTTCAAATGGTGATTTTCGTTTTTTATTTAAATATTTTTAATATCCATGCACTATTGTTCTTTGTATCTTTTAGTTTTTTTACAGAAATTCTTTTTTTATTAATTTTTTATGATTTTTAAGTTCCAGTACATTGAGGAAATGTAAAAGAGGTCTTATACACATATATTTCTTAGTATTGTACAAAATTCGATGTTATTTTTATGTGAGTGACTTAAAATTCAGCATGTTAATGAAGATCTAAATAAGGAGGTTTTATATATATGTTTTATTTTTCCTTTATCACTTAAAATGTAATATCCAAATTTTATGTAGTATTAACTTAAAGCAAAATGTTTTTCGAAAATTGTTTTCAAATTATTACTAAAATTTCAGAAGTTCAAATTTCATTGTTAAGAATATTTACTTGCATTTCAGTTAAATCGAAACACTGGGTTTTCTTTAGTCACTTATTGATTCCATATTTTTGTAATATATTGCCGACTCGAACTCAGAGCATTCACCGACTCGTTCGTAAAACCGGTTGCTTTTTCGGGTATAAGATAAATGCCCAAACTTGTATCAATTTAACAATTCCAATTGCTCTCTGATCTTTTTAATTTCGAATTACTATGGAATAGTTGCAATTTTATCTTTTTAATTACCGATGTGAGCTTCGTTTCAGAAATCTTCTCATTTTTTATGGGTATTTTTACTCGAGGTGATGAGCAAATAGTAAATGATTTAGATTAAACATAATTTAAAATCAATCCAATAACACAATATTAATACGATTAAAAATAAATTATAGATATAATACATTTTACTGCGTATATTTATCAATAAATAAATCGCATCAAAGTTATATATATAAGGGGCTAAAATAAATTTTACACATGTTCATTTGATAGTCTATTATACATTTTTTTAAGATTTAATAATATTATTTGAGAAATTTCTATATAATTGTATTTCAAAGTTATTATAACTTCTTGATAGTTGTAAAACCAATCAAATTAAATACTTTAATAATTGTTTTATTTAAAATTTGATATTTCATTAATTATATATTTAAAAAGTAAGAAATTTGGAATACAGGCTGAGTGTAAAATTGTAACTAAGTATAGAGTAATCTGCATTAATTTTACTTGTTTGAAAATGGCTTGTGGCTGCCAATGAGTTTGAAACTTCAGTTCTAATGTTGCGTTAATACAAAGAAAATTGTTATGAAAGGACAAAATAAAGGGCTAACACATTATAATAATAAATATTGGGATCTGAAGCGGTATAAAGTATGAGACCGCAAAGTGCTAAAGCGATATGAGAGAGCAATATCAATTAGTTGATTATTTATTAAAATCGTGCTTAGAAGTATCACAGGTTACTATTGTCAATGTAAGTCGTGATTCTGAGCAATGGTCGAGTGACAAGAACTAAATATGAGATAGCACCAAACTATTCTTTCTTCCCCACCCCACCAACGTGATGACTTCAAACCTCAACAGATTTATCACAGATAATACATCAATAACACATCGACAGAAAACACATCAATAATACACAGAAAACACATCAATAATACGCAGAAAACACATCAATAATACGCAGAAAACACATCGATAGTTACGAACGAGTCCTACTCGCATTTGAATATCGCACCACAATCCACGCAGACGAATTTATCTCGTCCGTGGTCTCGACCCAAATGGTTGCAGCCGATCTCTACTTGCATAGCGAAACTTTTCCCCACTGCGCGCTGACCAACCGAATTAGTCCCCCTATATTATGTTGCGTTGTTTGTGTTGCAAACGATACCCGAAGACAAAATTTGGTTAGTTTGATGGCAAACAGATGACAGTACAGATAACGAAAAAATTTTTTGCTTAGTGAGGGAAATTTATATCGATCTAATTGTTGTTATCTAAATATTTTTCTTGTGAAATTGTGTTAATGAAATGATTCAAAAGCGAAAGCTGGATATTTTTGATGATTAATAAGTTATATGATGTTATATATATATATATATATATATATATATATATATATATATATATATATATATATATAAATATATTATTTATATAACTTTAAATTTCGTGTATTTATCTAGATATTTTAATTTAATACCTTACAAACTAATATATACATTTACTGAATTACTTAAAAGGCCAATTACGATTGTTGTAATTATTACGTCAAATACCGCAAATAACTCATTGAGCACTATCGATTAAAAGCAATAGAGCAATCTGTAACAGCGTCATAAAAGGGTGACATTTTCAGAAGCAACTTGGGGGAAAACGGCTACTATTTTCAGCGACCTTTTGATCGTAACACTGCACATAATAAGACATTAACAACTGTTGATTCTCCCAAACCCGTCAAAGGATTAGCAAATTATCAACAGTATTACGAGGCGCTATTGGTGTTAGAAGTTGTAATTTTGAACGACAGCCAAATGACAAGAACACTATATGAATAAACCTTCTATTATTCTAACTTCCCCACCATACCAACGGCATAAATTAACCCCAACCACTTACTACGAGGATCAATAAATTATCAACAACCGTATTATTGTGGCTCTATTTGTTCTGGAAGTCGTAATTTTGAACCTAAGTCAAGTGACAAGGACGATACCTGAGGTAACACTTCACTATCCTAACTTCCATACCCATTATCCTGGTGTCTTTGAGCCCCAAAAGTTTTATTACGGGGATTAAGAGATTATAATCAACAGAATCACGAGATACTATTGGTGACAGAAGTCGTAATTTTAAACTGTGGTCAAGTGATATAGATGATATCTCTACAACTTTTCCACACCCCGCCAACATGATGGCTTTGATCCTCAACCGACTGAATAAGTTACACCTTGTACACCGTGACTCTATAAAACCATTGGGACATAAACTTACGACGGATAGAATTAGAACTGTTGAAGTAATATGAAAGACAGAATCAGAAACAAACCGAACCTAAATCAGCTTTTTATCCCTTTAAACTGGGGTGCTGGGTAGAGAAACATGTTGTACAGTAAATTTTCATTGTTTTAAAGGACTTGTCGGCTGGTTTAAATTTAAAGGGATAATTTAAGTTTTCGACAACATTTACAGAAACCTAGTTCCCTCTATTCTGAGAATCCCATTAGAAGCGAAAAAATGAGGTTAGAACAGAAAAACAAATAGGTATTGAGAGCAAACAGGAAAGCAAATGGCAGAAGCAAATGAAAAAGAAGCGAAAACTGCGCAAATTTGTTGTGCGGAGAAGCCCAATTAAGCGGTTAAACTTGTGGCTCAAAAATTTAGTTGACTTGGGAAACGAATTTAGCCTGATCTCATTAGTTCTTAAAAGTTTTCGTCCCTCTTGATTATCGAGTGAAAGTAGAATGAAAGCAAAATTCTGTTCTGTTTTAGAACTAATCTCGAATTTTAATGGTAATTTAGATTAAATAAATGACGCAAATAAAGATGAAAAATAAACCCATTAGCGTCTGAAAGTTGTTAAAAAAGGCAATTCTCGGAAGATAATTTTACGAAAAGTGAAGAAATAAATTTGATAAATTGAAACAAATTCTACGAAATAAAAAAGATTTAATGTGTCTCCAATGTTCTTTAGACTTACATAAATTGCTGGTTTTAAAATGTAAGTTTTATTCTTCTACATATTAGCTGCAACTGAATGAGAAAAACTTTTTCTTTTCAATGTATATAATGACTAAATGTTTGTTTAATATTGGAACATTATTACTTTACTGTTATAACTGAAAATATATTTAAAATATCTTATTTTTTTGATTAAAACTGTCTAGTGAATCGTATTAAAAATTCGTAAAAATATTGATTTTAATATATTCCAGTCATATTTTGCTACACTAGTACTAAAATTGTATTATATGTTACTTGGGAAAACTTAAATTCTAAACAGACTCATATTCCGTTTTTCGGCAATTTTGCTTAAAAATATTTAATTATATGATTCTTAAACATGGCATATAATTTAAAATGTAGATGAATTAATTGATTCATATTAAGGAAAATATTAATTTATGTGAAATTATATGACCAAATCATTTAAGACAACTTTAATGTACAAACGACAATAAGAAAAAAACTGAAATCTGAAAAAAATCTGAAAAAAATTCAATTTCGAGTAAACATAAGACGATACTAGATTCAAACCTAAAAAAGATCTTCAACAATAAAACTAGATTCAAATGTTCTGGATGAGTGAGTAGAAAATATGAAAAGGAATACCAATTTTAAGAACAGAAATATTAACAATAAATGATTATGTAACAGTAAATGTAATTAGTTATATCCTGTGAATTAGAATAGATAACTAATCCGATGAATTAAAATAAATGATAAATCAGTTATCCAAAAGTCAAATGAGAGCAATATACTTATGTTTTTAATGTCAAGTGTTGAGTAACTGATAAATTATATTTATCTAAATAAAATTATTTTGTTAGAAATATGTTACATATACCATTTTTGCTTATATTTTTGACTGTTATTTTATTATTTGTATATTGTATTTGTAATAGAGAATTCTTAGAAAGACATTATATATCTTAAAAATTTGAGAATAAAATATCTAATTTTCCGAAGTATAAATTAATGAATAGTTTCGTAAATGTAAATTAATAACTTCTAAATTAAATTTATTATTTAAAGTCAGAAATTAATGAAACGTATCTGCTGGAAAGTCAATATTTCACCTTTTCTTTTTCAAAATTCGGAAACGTTATTTTGACCAAAAATGGTTGCTTTGCAACAGAATACATTAAACTTACTTTCGCATCGGTTGTAGCAAATTTTCAGAAGTCAAGTGAAATAAATTTAAGCGCGAAGCAAAGAATCATTGAAAAGCCGCTGGAAGTTTAGAAATTAAAAGGCAACTTTTCTCCCGGATATTCGAATTAATTTGGCTACTTGGGAACACTTTTGTTTTTCACGGAAAACAAAGTACTCTTAATAACCTTAGTGTTGGAATTATTCTCCAATTAGCATTCGCGGTTTGTGCAATCTTCTTCTCATTGAAACATCGTTTGAAGAAGATAAGTTTTCAGTAGCAGTTTACCTCTGTTAATTAATTTTCTGCCGAAAAGCTGTGGATATTTCGGCGCTAAATGAAAGTTTTATCGTCGAATGATATTTCAAAACAACATCTCTAATTACTTGCTGGCTTAGGGTCCTTCTGTCATTCATAATTACTAAAACATTCGAACCAGACAATCTTTTGTTGTTATTTATTTATTTACCCTTCACATTAGTCAGTTTGTGGAATGATTCTACTAGTTATGCTGCAAGCGGAATTAAATTCTTTTTCGAGAGTGTAGCTACCTGCATTGAGCTCCCGCATAATATTTAGTAAATAAATAAAGTTTAACTAAAAAAATAGTAAAAAGCATATTTATTTGCTTTAATTTAATTGAATAGATCAATGATTGAAAAGTTGATCCTTATTTTTATTAGTGTAATTTAGTGTACTATCGTCGGCTTAGTTTATTAAACATGGGGGTTGAAATATAGTCCTGCGTTTTAAAATAATCACGTTTACTAATATATTGTTAAAATGTATCCAAGGGTATTTAATGATATTTAAAGTAACAGGTTAAATAAGTGATTGCAATCAATTTAGGGAAGGAAAATTATTGTTAGAGAAATTAGCTTCCTCACACTACACTCTGAAGTTTTTATTCACAGTTAAATGGAATTGAAGTATCATCTTACAAAATGTTAAAATTGCATCATAATGCCCAAATTTTAATTAAATATGGGTAAATTCAAAGTCTGCATCACATATTGTGAAAGGATGAAAAATAAAATCAATCAACAGAGAAAATAATACTTAATTTTATTTTTAAAATAATCTGTGGTAATTTCTTCAAAAATAGCTCGACTTTTCTAAATTTATGCCTAAATTTCACACATTAATTTCTTTTTGTTTTGCAGTTTTGAGTGAAACTTATGTCGAAATAAACTTTTCAATGTTTGAATTAATTTCTAACTACTTTCCTGTAACTTTTGTCATTTATTACATATAGAAAGAGAAAATGAAATCGAAAGAGAATAAATGACAAATTTCCAATTCGGGATTTGAAGCCTAATTTGTTTTCAAAAAATAGGTTTCATCTTAAACTTATTCAAAATATGATTCCTTTTAATTTCTTACTAATTATAATATATTATTAAATGCCCTGAATTCTCAATATTTATAAAATAATAAAAAGACTTATAATTTGGTATAATAAAGCTACAATACCCTGAAGTTATATCCTTCACTTTCCATTACAATTAAATCTTAAAGAGACACTAATCAATAATCAAAGGCAAAAAAAAGTCATGCAGGGTAATGATAATCTAGTTATTTCATTCAGATCTATGAACCATCAAAAATCAATCCTAAAACACTCGTTCTATATCTGAGAAATGCCCTATAGGTGGCAATATATAACTACCGTTAATATAATAACTTTAGCAAATTCCGAAAGAAAGTCCGCATCAGCATGAGAGCGTCACTCTTGAAAAATGACGCCATAAATAAATTAATAACTTAAATTGCATGGAAACGATGTATCAGCACAAACGTCTCACTAATCAAAATTGCCCGTGTTATAGCCATGAATGTCATAATCACAAAATATGGACCAATGTCGTGATATATATCATACCAGTTAAGAAAAAAATGCTGATAATCATACATAACTCAAAAATAAATTATAGATGAGAAGTATTGGAAATATACTTACGATCCCGAATGTGCTCTATATTTAACCACTGAACAAGTCCATATGCGTAAAACTTACATTATATTATAAAATTATTGTAACAATGAGATATGAAATTGAATGACAAAAGAAAATTTAAAATTTGAATTTTGTTAACAAAAATAATTATAGCAAACTGTACGTCATCTGATTCTTCACTTCTTGAACCCTATATTAACTATCGATGTTTCTTTATATATATGATTTTGTTGTTACTGCTGATCTCCGTGTCTAGGCAAGCTAGAACAAGTCCATGATGTCGTTCACTCTCAGAAAGTCAATAACCAATAGTGGATTCTCATGAAGGTCCTGTTTTGTGAGATTCAGGCACTCAAGAATATGTTCCGGAGCAGCCTGACAGCCAGAGAACAAAGTGTAGGTCGGAAAAACTCTGTTACTACTATGGTAAGACAAGATTTTAAGGTGTCCACTGTGGAAACGGGTACAAATATGACTTTTCACCACAGGAATGCTGATTTGGGCGGAGGAAGAATATTGTTTTTCCAAGATCTCATTTAGGGTGAATAAGGCACGTAGGCTTGTTCAAGAGAAATATTATAAACACAATCAAATTCGCAGAAAGCAACTAGTTTGTCTGTGTTGGGGTGGCAGCATGCTGATCCAAGCTATTAACAATGACACCATACGGAACATTTTTTAAGCTTTCGTAAGTGCCACATCGATATAAATCCATCAGTTTCGAGTCTTTAGAAGATTTATAGATGAGGGTCCGTTTCGCTGACCCTATAGATTTTTCCAGGTTAGTGACCTAATATCTCCTAACAATTGTCAATACAATCACTACACCATAATTTATATCTTTATCTCCCTGTCTCTACTACTAATTAACTCTGTATTAAATTATTTTCTGTAATAAATATAATTTATAAAAATTGTTAAATATACTTAAATAATTCTAATCTAATTAACAAAAATCATTACATCCATTGGGAGAGAGCTTCAGTTTAAACATCATAAAGTTCCAAAATGCTAGTTGAATAGAAAAACACGCTAGAATCCACGTTATAAATTTTCTGTCTCATAATATTAACTAAGCATTTATGTTATTAAATTGTTTGTTATGCATTGTTTAGGAGACAGCATTCTATAAATAAATATTTTTTATTACCACCTATTTCTTTTGTTTTCCTTTAATTCTGTTTACAGTTTTCTCGAAAAGTTATCAAATATCCAATCATAATCATTTTAATAATGGTAATTCGTAGAAAAGAAAAGAAAAAACAAGATTAAACTTGTTAATGCAATCTGAAACGAGGCAGTTTTTGATGGAAATATGTTTTTGTATGCCTCATAATTTGGAGAAAATAAAGAAAACAACCAGAGAAGTAATTTATTCTTATTAGCAGCAAATATTTTGCCACAGTGAAATTTTCTTTGCAGTGACTAAATCTCTCTATGTAATACGATATTGTCTTTTGGAAAGTAGTAAGTTCGATAAAGTATATTTAGGCAGAATTTTAAAAAAGATATTTAAATTTTCTGAAATCAGTTCTAGATCAATTGCTCTAAACTCTCTCCCTTTATTACGAAGGAAGATCAAAAGTACCAGTTTTAGATTCGGGAATAAATAACTCATTAATATATATTAATCGTTTCCTGTTTTTCTAAGAAATTCATGGGTATGACCCCCTTTATTAAGCCAAAACCAATGCCCCCTAACATTTCTGATCAATAAGATTTCGCCTTCTGTGGTCTAATCCTTTCACCCGACTCGTATGTCACCTTGAAGGTTAACCTAACCCCAAATCTAAATTTCAACTTAAGTCTGAGCACAAGTAAAGTAATGAAAATAGCCGCATGCCAACAGTTCAGGAGTCTAGACAATTATGCCTCAAAATAGTGTTTATTTTGCTTTATTAATAAAATGAATTAGCTCAATAAGTTCAAACTTTCTTGCCACGAATACTTATAATCGCTATAATACTTCAAAGATTACGCTTACCGGAATAGAATGCGAGTAAAAACAATTAGGCGTGATTCAACAAAAAAGCGTCGGATCCTGCTCGCTATAAATTAGATAAACACGCAAGAAACTCCTCCAGCTTTCCAACTAAGAATCTTTCTGTTACTGTTATCTCTTCTACCTTTCTCAAATTCAAGTCTCTGTCACTTTTGTGTACGACATGATTATGCCTATTCACTCCAGTTGCCACCCTTTTACGTAATTTGTGTAAATTTGACATAATTTGTGTAAATTTTACATAATTTGTGTAAATTTTACATAGTTTGTGCAAAGTTTACGTAATTTGTGTAAACACGTTTCATTTGGTTTGAGAGAAGCAGGAAACTTAAATATAAATTCAGAAGACCCCAAAATATTTAAGAATGGAAATTTCGCGAATAGTTCCCGAAACTTCTTTGGAAAAGATTCACTGAAGACAGCTCTTTGTTTTGCTTGATAATTAATATCTGTTTTGTAGTTATGGAGTCTTATCGAAGTTGAAAGCTCGATACAAAACGACAACGATTACTCGTCTCGTAAATAATGGAAAGTAATCTCTGTTTCAACATCAAATCTCTCTTGCAGTCATTTAACAATTGGCAATTCACAATGTTAAGGCCAACTTGTCTTCACTATGTCATTTGCAGCCCAACACAGGTACCCATCGTATAAGAAATTGTTAAGATTCAAATGAGAAACTCAGAAAAATATTAATTATTTATTCAAAGACATTTTAAATTGAACAAATAATGAATATGTGTAAATATGAGATATGTATGTATGTATGAGATTCGATATTTTATGGAAAGAGCGCAAAGTACACTAAATGAAACAAAAGAATCACCTTTAAAATACACGCCTTTTGCTGGTTCAACAATAGTTTTGCGTCAGTGAATGGAGAATTACGCATGCGCATAGCGACGAAGGAAAGAGAGTATCAGCAGACCAGCGTGTCCGAGTCGCGTACAGACAACGGTGTCAGCAGTGGAAGTGCATGTTGATATTCGGTATGACAAGTGCGTCCGTCATTCATGAACGCCTACAGAACGTATATGGTGAACAGATCATGTCTCGTCAAATGGTTGGACGCTGGTGTTTCATGTTCAATGAAGGAAAGCAGAGTGTCAAGGTTGAAGATCGAAGTGGGAGCCTCTCGACATCCACGAATGAAAACAACACCGTTAAAGTATAGAACATGGTGTTAGCAGATAGATGCATAACTTGGCATCCACATTGTGCATTAAACGTGTTTAGGTCCATCCAAAACAATACTGGAGGAGAGCAGACTGTACGACAATTCCTTGTAACGCAGGGCACAGAGGTTTACCAGAGTATTTTCTTCTAAATGATTGCACGCTCCTACAAATGTATCAATGTTAGTTGCGACTATGTCAAAAATAGTGCAAGTTGTATCGTTTATGATGACGGTGCTTATTATTTTTTTGGGAATAAAGTTTTCGTGTGAAAAAAATTACGAAACTTACTTCCGAAACATCCCTCGTATATAAAAATATGAATTCAATTAAATTATATCAATAATTTAGTCTTAATTTCTGATGAAATGTAAATAAATTACGTCTCATGATAAGGAAAGATTACTTCTTTATGAAAATTTGTCCTTAATAATCCTTAAAACTTTAAAAATGATGAAGAGATTTGTCAAATTGATTTAAAGACATTTGAGGAAATATACTTAGATATCTTTAATTTATTTTAAATCAAGAAATAATTGCTGGATTTTGTCCTAGAATGCCTTTTAATCATTATTTTAAACTATAAATTCAAGTAATGTTATTTCTATGTCAGTTAAATATTAGAAATCTTGAAACTTTCTCACAAAAAGGAAACAAAGCGAAAGAGGGAGAAAAAGAACTCCTTGATAAAATTTATTATATTTGGGCATCTCATGTTCTACAGATATTTGATGCCTGTAGTAATTTATTTTACGGTAAAAGAAAACTACACAAAATCCGAAAATTTTTTAAATATATTTTCAATGGAAACCAGGATTCGCTATCATTTATTTCTTCCTGTAATAAATAAAATTCTGATTTTAAACTGTTTCTAGAAAGCATCAATGAAATTAAATTAGGAGTTAGAATACTCTCGCAGAAGATTTATTTATCTTCTTTTTTTTTAAAGCACGCGTTGAACTGTAACTCTTAAGTGATGTACAATGCATGATTAATTGAACATCCTGCTATTGAATCGAGTTGGAGGAAAAATTCGAATGTGTGGGACTTTTGCCAACTTTTGAGCTATGCTTTCTTCCATTTTTTTATTTCTTCCTTTTGCAAAGTTTGGGAGTTAAGACCACTGACTTGAAAACACTCATTCGTTAGAATCATCATTATAGAGTACCATTAAATATGGACAGTATTGTTAGCATCATAATCAAAATTTCAGATCGTTTCTCATGTGATTTCTTAGGGTTGGAAACTTCAGCTGGCAAATGTCACAGCTTCTCTGTAGAAAAGATATTTTCCATACAACAATGTCGACAATGGACAATTGAAAAAAAAAAGAGTCATAAAACATGGAACTAAATGAAATGGCGAAAAAAAAAGGAATAAAATATGCCGGAACTGAAAATAGGTCAGCATGCCCATTATATGGATGTATAAGAGTTTTCTATAGATAGATGAATTTTTTTGGCTGAGGAGGGCTTGTACCGAACAAGTTTTTCTTCTTCACCGTTTTTTATTTATTTTGGATTCATTTCTCCGTTTTTTTCTTCGAATTCATAAAGAAAAAAAACTTTTTCACGACCCCAGATAAAAAGAGTAAAAAACTGGAATCAAGTATGTTACGAATTCTTGATATATTAGCTGAATCTTTCACTTTCTTGTCATCAATTCTTGCACGAGATATTTTTAATATTTTATTCCATTTCTGGAATATTCTCCTGATCTCTCCAGAAAGAAAAATAACTAAAAAAAAAAGGAAGAAAAAAGAAGACACAACTGGAGGAATATGTTTTATTTTTTGTTTTAACTTGAATCGTTAAATCATTTTACAAGGAAACAAATAAATTTTCTTTACGAAATATAAATAAATAAGCCTGGAACAAGTCCCATTACGGTTCTGGAAGGATAAAAACATTCCGAAAGCTCACATAAATTCTCATAAAGCTAAGTGATTCGGGAAAAAATATTTTTTCCATTATCTTACTAGTATGTTTTGTAGCAAAAACTGAGAAATAAGTAAAAATGTTTTTTTGTGATTTGCTTAAATTTGTACAAATGTTTGATATATGACAGAAAGATTTATTCCTTAATTTTGTTGACATTCGATTTGCAAGTCCTTTGGGTGGCAGAAAAGGGAATGATGGAAATAACTTCAAATCAATGAAACTTTTTTATTCGAATAAAAGTCCTTAAAGTGGAAAGCCTTGAGTGTAAATCATTATTTTATTTAAAATAAAACACTCGTTTTAAAAAAATACCAAGAAAATAAATAACTTGTAAAGCCTTATTTATTGATAAAAATATTGACGATAGACATTGTAATATTCAAATGAAGACAGGGAATAAAACAATCACAACATAGTGTAGTATTTTTACTATGAAAATATTTCTATGTTTGAAAAAATATTATTTTTAGAGCAACTAAATATTAAAAGCCACGTTAAACATCTAGAAACATTTTGTTTACTATTTTCATTGGACAGAGTGCTTCAATCATACTGCTACTTCTATTCATTTGAAGTTAATTGCGTCATATACATATTTTATTAACACCAATAAATGAATTGTGTATGTCTCACTTAATGTTTGCAGTGCATAGAAGATTAATCTAAAGAACAGTTTACTATTGTTAACAATGTTTTATGACACGACCGTTCTCGAGGACGTTTTAACAAATCCATCTCGAAACTGTGTGTGGAATGAGCTCTACTACGCTTCTTTATTGCTATGTGACACAATATTTTCAAATGACTCACTATAGCTGAAATAATAATTTCGTGTTTTGGAATCTGAATACCTCGAATACGACGGAATTAACACCTTGCAAATCTGAACTTAAAGGATATACATTTCATTCTTAAAGTTTATGCCGTCTAATAGAAGCTGGTCTTTCTCGAAGGGCCAGTGCGTATTAACAGCAGTCTTTATTTCAAATTATTACATGATTGATTGTAAATTAACACCGCCATTAGGAAAAGCACGAGGGCCTTTGTTAACCTCCATATTTCAGTTTTAGCAATTAACTAATGACATTGATCTGGCAACTCTCTCACCGATGGGAGAACTTGGAGCCTTGACAGATTTATTGCCAGCCTTATTTTATGGAGAGTATGAAGGACTTGAGAACTCGAGCTAAGAATCGCTTGAAAAGAATGGCTGTAAATAATGCACTAAGACTAGGATACTGACAGCTTATCTGAACTGGAGGACACTCTGATTATGAAGTAGCCAAGCTTTTTTTATTTAATCTGATAATTCTATAACACGGCACCAATAGAGTGGTTTACTTTTGTCTCTGACCTTGCACACGTCGCAGCAATTTTCATTGCTCGCATTTTCCATCCCTGTTTGCTTCTTTGGTTTTCATTTTAAAAGTTTGTTCTTTTCAAAATATACTGTTCTCAACCATCAGGTGCTTCTCAATGTGTTTGAAATAGCTTTTGCAAATTATTTTAACAGTGCAACTTTATATTAATACAAAAAGTGAATATTCAATTAAATTTATGTTTCAAGATTAGAATTTAATTTTTGTAATCGCTGAAATGAGATGAAACGCTTTGAAGTATTATAAAATCGTACATGCCAATTAGTGCCAACTTATTGCATAATGTTTTAATCGTTTCTTTTATTTATCTCGACAGACGAAGATACCATTGTAGAAAATTCACAGAACGATAATCAGCAAAATTTTGATCCGCGTAGTATGATTTTGAACAAACACAATAAAAGAGAGTTAGATATTCCTGCTTCAATCTATGTCCTTTTTCATCAAACGATAAAACATATATCAAAGTTACAGAAAATCATCAGAATTGACTGATATATATATATATAATTTAGGTTGTGTGTGTGTTGTGTTTGTGCATTGTGTGTGTGTGTGTGTGTGTGTGTGTGTGTGTGTGTGTGTGCTTTGTGGTGTGTGTGTGTGTGTAGCGATTTAACTTTAATTTATAATAGTTTCTCTTAATAATAATTTATTATTAAGAAAAAATATATATGGAAATTTTTGAATTACAAGAAAAGAGTAATTGAAAAATTAGCAACAATGTAAAATTATGTTTCAAAGTATTTATGACAAAAATACAATTTTCTGCAACATTTTCTCTCCAACTGAGATTTAATACTTTTATAAAGTACATGAAATGGATAATCCCATAAGAGTTTTGACATACATTATGTATCGGTGATAATGCTTTGCGAAGGAAGGAAGACGCATTTAATATAAGTACTGAATAATCTGCAAGAATTTCGGAGGGTTTTATGCTTTACTACCCTGTGGATTAGGTTTAATAACTTCAGCTTTTCCCCAAAAATCTTTCTCAAAGTTTCTCATCAAAGTTTTGGAAGATATTTTAAAGGTGAATTGATCTCTCGAAAGGCTTTCGGCTTTGTGTACCTCTTTCCTCAGTCAATAGATCATGTTTAAGACCTGAATTCTTCCACCAGATGAGGGTAAATTTCTTCATTTACAGAGGCTTAGTCTGCAAAGTATTTTAGATTTATCTTTGAATTCTACGGCCAAATTTGGAGTGCTTAATTTGTTATTTGTTCGTAAAATACATGAATTGTTAGCAATTTTGTGTACCAATATTTTTATTTGCAAGTAATTTTCATAGATACGAGATATCAAATTAGATAAATATATATTATTTATTCTTCATGGATGAATCTATTTAAAATACGGTATAACAGGTTCTCTCGCGTATTTCTTTTCAAAGAATTCTTGAAGAATTTTATATGATGTTATTGGTTTTGAGAACTTCTTTCAATAAAGGAGCTGTTATTTATATAAATGAGTGAAACATATTAAAGTGTTGCGAATAACAGTGATGTGATTGCCTTTATACTCAACGAAGAGTTAAATAAGAATGGTAGAGGGTAATAGGAAGTTTACAACGCGAATCCTTATTAATTAGTTGTATTGATATTCTGTTTTAGTAAATAAACCGTGTCTTATGTAAATTAAATAGAAATACTGTAGTGTTTAAAATGAATCTTAAGAGACATTTACAAACTTCGATAAATTTAATATAGTGAGTTTGTTGTAGAGAGAGTAATATGAAGTTTGTAATGCGGAATTCACGTTTGAGAAAATTCTGATAAAAGGGAAGATATATAAGATTTGAAGTTAGTTAGAAGGGTATATTTGTATACGATAGAGAGTTGAACCCGCTTTCAAGTTCTTCTACTGACTAAGATCAGATTAGTCAGTGACAGTTACATATATATTTTGATATATTAGTCATTAGATTAAGGTGTATGTGAAACATAAACCACATACAGGATAATATGAATATTGTGTTTGTGTTATTCTAAGATTTGAAAACACTCAATGGAATTCCTACTTTGTTGACAGTGCTCTTTAATGACAATTTCTTTATTGTTTAAAATTGGAAAGATTGTGGGAAAAAAGTTCTTCTGGGGTGATACAATGTTAGCACATAAGTGTGGTTCAAAAAGTACTCGTGTTCTGGATTGGAAATGGGTTCTTTGGTTGATTTTATTATCGTCGTACTAGAAACAACACGAGGGCTATTGGTGACAGATCTCGTAATTTTTTACCGCGGTTAAGTGATGAGGACATTATCTAAGTAGGCACCTCAAGTATTGTTTTCATCTCTGCAAATTTCCACACCAGGACGATGGGAGCATTTTGAGCCTCGACAGATCTACCAGCCTTAGCTGCACAACGTTTCTTTAGCGGCATCAAAACTTGAACCTACGACTCAAAGAAAACCATTGGTCACGAATCAGCGACCGTGACCACTAGGCCATGGATGGAAAATGAGAATGGAGCAATTTATTGCAGTATTGTCATTTGATTGTTTTTCCTATTTCTGATAAGTCTATGAATATGACCCTTTCGCATTTCAAAATAATATTCTCCCTAACTTTTCTGGTCGTCGAGATCGTCTTCGCCGTCTTCAGAGCAGATTTGCTGGAGGCAACGTATAGTTTTGAATGCTATTTGGTTCCCGAATTATATTGATAAATCCAGGTTTCATCAATGGCTATAGTCGAATAAAATAATGACAACTTCTTGTGATATCAAAGAAACTTAATGTAGTAGCAAATGGACACCAAATCAAATCTAACCAATGAATCATTGTCAAAATTCTTACGGTATTATTTAACAGATGACAGCATAGAACAGTAACATTAACTTCCTTTGCTACACTATCTGTCCTCAAAACGATTGCTTTTTGAATCACTTCCGTAAGTGGAGAAAATTCTCACACTATAAACATACCTACGAATAAAATTTGAATGATCTCCGTAAAGAATTTCTCATTCTAAAACAAATGTTGTAAATATTTGTTTTACGATTAACAACTCAAAATGTCAGAGTATTAGAAAATGAATTATTTAATAATTAGTAAATATGCAGAAATGCATCGCCCTTATTTACTTTTCAACATTATATGATCGGTATTTACGTTGCACATGCTGGAATACTATTTGCAGAAGTTAATTGCGATGAATGCTAACGCTACGTGTGTTTACTTTTAATTTGTAATTTAAAACACGATGGAACAGTCGCAAATTACAAAACCGAGTCATTACGTGATTAATAATGTAGTAGGTTCCCTAATGATATAGTCTCGAAATGCTAGATAATGTAATATACATCATTAAAGTTGCATTTCATTAAATTGAAATGGAATTCCATTTAATGCGTCTAATTTATCTTTATAACAGACCATTTGATAAGGAATGATGATAAAAACAGCGAAAGGCAATTTGCTATTCTATCAGTGAATTTTACATTATTTTCTGAATGTTGTATCCTTAAAAATATGTTAGAAAAATGCAAACTTGTAGTGACTTTACTGTACAAATAAATAAATTAAATTAAATTTAAAACACACATTTACTTCAAATATTGTAATAAAAAGTTAAAAATATCAAGAAATTCATTGAATGCTTTTCGCTGCTGATATTGAAGGTTACGTTTTCGATTGAAAAACTAATTAACAAAATATTTTATACTTCTTCCATTAATTTTTATAAAAATATAAGTTGAGTAATTGCAAAAAATATAACTTTATTTAATGAACGCATTGATCGATTTTTATAGTAAGTAAATATGTGAAACCGAAATAAATCGAGAAGTATAATAGAAATTTTTATTATTTTTTTTAAATCTTAGTGATGTGAAGAATATAGAATCCATTTATTTTAGCTTTATATTTTTCTTCTTATGTATTGCAATCCATCTTATTTTGTTACAATACGAAAGTACATTATAAAAGTTTAATTATGACAAATAAAACGACAGATATACCTAAAAAAATCATTCTGCATATCAGTTGATTCTTATTCACGTAATATCGTAAATTACACCTATTAGGGTGATTTGTTTTGCTACAGGAAGCTTTAAATTAAAGTAATCCATAGTATTGAGATGATAATAGTTCAATCTGTTGAGTAAAGCATTGACGTCGTTCAGAAAGTCAAGAAATACTGGGGAAGATATTCAACTCAGGATGGCGACTATGGATGGCCACGTAAGAATAAAAATTAAAAATTAGGTTTTGATTTCGATTTTTTTTTACAAAATTTTATTGTTTTGGGGGCATAATCTGCATTAATAATTTAAAATAGATCTGACGGCTGTAAAAGCTTAGTTTAAAATTTTCAAATTAGGATAATTAAAGGGTTTAATCTAATAAAAGCCCACAAATGAGTAACTTGTAACCTTTCACTTTAGTCTTCCAGGATTTTCCTTCCTAAGATCAAAGGTGAGATATGGCACAGCGTATTTTCCCCCCAAACAAATTAATGAATAAAAAAATTTAATTCTTCAAACATTTTAAATAAAATTGGAGATAGTATAGCTTGTAATAAAACATCTACTTCTGGAAAACATTTAACAGTTCCTAAATAAAATAAGAACATGATATAAATTTGTTTTGAGTCAAATACTGTTGTACTAAGACTCATCAAAGTTTAGTTTTAAGCTAAAAAGATATACATAAATTACTTCTATATTTGTTGTAAGCCTGAATTCTAACTTAAATAAATAATATATTTTCAAATGTATTCAAATAGAAGACATTAAAAATACACTTAGGAAATGTTAAAAGTACATTCAATGAAATGCATTTTACGAATGTTAAAGTGCATACATTAAAATATTTTTATGAATTTTATAAAAGCATGCATTAAAATGCATTTGACAAATTTCTCAAAATTTCATGTGTAAGCGTTTATTCTTTTTAATATTCTTGAATTAAAAAACATCCCATAATTCGTATTTCACGCGCACCATTTTTCATTACTTGCTCAATTATGATTATATAGAAAAACATTGTAAGTATAACTAATTCGTAGAATTTGATATAAATTTTCTTTAAGTATAAAATATTACTTTCACAGTTAAACATAATTTTTAAGTTAGCTTAAGAATAAATATTACTTCTTTTACACCACCAAAGAAAAACTAAAAAATACTATTTCAAACACATATACTACTCTAAAAGTTCCATATACTTCTTTTTTAACGATTTTAAGATCTATAAATCTTATTCATTACTTACCAAAACTGAACGAAAGAAAGTCTTTAGTCGCATAACAATTGTGCGACATCATACTTTTTATGCACAAAAATATATAACCCTCCGAATAAACAAATCTTCCAGAAAGTCAAACAATTTTGTAACACGTACTCGGCAACGAGATGCCTTAATACCATTATTCTTCTAAAGAAAGAATCCAAAAATAGCCAGTTCGATATTAATTCTACTGAAGTATACAGCCTTCATGTTTATTCTGCACAAAACAGGAACGAAACTGAACAGATGAGACTCCAGCGCTAAGAACTCTCCTGCATTCCATTGTAGCTTCTTTCTTCTCAAGAGAGAGCGAGGAAGCCATAGAAAAAGGAAAAACTCCCTCAATATCATCTCGAAGCCGCGAACGAAGAAAATCTTGAGAGGTTTGGCATACTAACGATCCCCGTATCTTCCAAGTGGAGACCTTCGGGCAATATATTAAGTTATAGGACAAACACTGCAGTATCGTTTCTGTAACTATAACAAACGCATTGCCTTCTTTTCTGCATGCTGGCGGTAGCTAACTTCTTTCCTATCGTTCGGTATATTGAACTGCGAATCAGTGTGAGTAATGGCGGCGAGACACAATATAGAGATATTCTTCCTTTTTGCTTTTGATATCTACTTTATAGAAGTTATACTTTTTATTTTATTTTATTCGATGTGAAAGCTGATGGATTACTAATGAAGGCAGGAATGCAATGCTGAGAATGTTAAGAGTTCTTCGTTTCCGTGCATGGTAGATAGAAATATGAGCTTTATTAAAATTGCATGTGTAGTTTATTTTTATCAATGAGGAAATATACAACTAATTGCAGTACATTTTCAATTGTTAACAAGGAAAAAGTTAAAAATACATTATTGTGTGTGTATAGTCATTTATTTAATTAATGAAATTTCTTTCTCATTAAGGTTTTGATTTCATGAACGTTATGTTAATTCTATGGGATTTCTACTACCACCTCTTCAGATCTTTACTATTTTATTAATTTAAATATAATAAACTGACATACATCCGATAGAACATAAATAATGGAGGTTTCTTCAGAATGAAAATTGTCCTCTTATTTTATAAAAATATTTCTACACTTAATTTAATGATTCGTTTTTGGGTTTTCTGGTCTTTCGAAAAAGATTCTAAAATATTTTCAAAAATTGGGTAGAAGATGTAATGTAGCAGAAATTTCCATTATTTTTTACTGCTTCGGATACATTTTTAGCATTCAAATATATAAGATATTGTAGATTAGACAATGGTAGTCGAAATTCCATAGGATTAACGTTTTGTTCAAAAAATCAAAATAGCTGATAGATGGGAGCCTAAAAATTGAGAAGAAAAAAACAGTCTTTTTGAATTATGACCCAAAGTTATGATAAAATATACAGGGATTACGTTAAATTGACAATACTCTAAATGCATGATCAAATTTTTTATCCCTACCATTCCGTATTTTTATATTAACAAATTATTTTTAATATTTTATTCAGTAGGACATTTCAGTTTTCAAAGAGAAATACAGTAAGGCAATTTTCTTCCTATTTGAAATATTTCTCTTTTCGTGTATGCTTTTTTTTATAAAATAGATAATATAATCCGTCCAGAAAATAAAAATTGAGCGTTGTTTCTAATGTAAAAAGTATTGATTGTTGTGTGTAATGTTTAAACTACTAGCTTGGTTCACGAGAAAGAAATACTTTTAAAAGTTTTTATACGTTTATATACGTTATATTCCATGGATCAGTTTCTAATATTTCATTTAATCGAAAATTATTTAACCAGATTTTGTAATTATTAATTGTTGTATGTACTGAAGTAATTGAAAAGAAATAATGGAAACAAAAAAAATTAACTTATGCATTTCTCTACTAAAAAAGGAAGACATTCCTAATGCATATTTTTTTTTGCTTAGTTTTTCCAAATTTCTTAAATACATCCTGACACGTTGGCTTTATTTAAATTTTCTATTCCATTAACCTCTGAGACTTTCTTGTTAAAATTGTTTAAAATAAAATGCTGTCCAATAATTCAAATGTCATTCATGTAGATTAGATTGAAGTTATAAAGTGTAATAAATGAATTAGATAAAGTACATTTATCAGTAGCAAAGAATTAAATTCCATGGGGAGAAGTTAGTTAGTTTGCGAGAAAGATAGTGAATTGTAGTGATCAAAGTGGGGTATCGAAATGCACTATACGCAACGAAGGAGTGTTTAGAATGGTCATCGTGATTCTAGAAGATATAAGAAAAGGTTTCATGCCTCTAGCTATCATTATATGATGATTAAGGATTCAAACGCTGAAAGTTTAATACGATTAGTCGAATGCAGCGGTAGTCTAGTGCTCAAGGCTACGGACAAACAGATGCCATACAAACCCATCGTGAAGCGGGGTAGACACACGTTAAATCTGGTCGATGTCACATGTCTTCACTTTGACGTAGCGAGGAAGCCTGAAGAGGAAGGTTCCAGCTCTAGGGTTGATGTTGTCACTCGCCCTAGGCTCAATTCAAAATCCCTCCCCAAAAGAAGTGTTGCTTCTCAAGGAGAAGTTTATACAAACTCTCAATTCAATGAAATGATACGTAAACTTAGTGTTTAGTATATATTTGTTCAGACACATTTACGCTGTAACCACAGATGAAGGAAAATTGATATTGATCACTGAGTAATCAACAATGTAAATAATAAACTGATTTGCATCGTAGTTAGATTTTCTCTCTTCATTAGATTATTTGCGATTACTTTTAAATAAAATTAGTAAAGACAAATGAATATAATAACATCGAGCTTTAGAAGCCACACTCCAGTACAATCAACAACTCAATAAGATTTCATTGATATACATTTTATCGAATATCTGATCATTCTTAATGAGATCTTAAGCAATTAAAACAATATATTAATTCAGTTTTAATTGATAAGGACTTAAGAGAATAGATTTAGTGATTCGAAACATTCCGCTGAAACGATCGATTTGATAAGTACAAATGTACTGAAATATTATACTTATTTTTATGTTAGATATTATTACTGTAAGAAATTTGTATTAATCAGAAGTATCGATATCGTTTTGTTTATATACAAATACATATTCATAAATGTATTACTATATATTTTAAATGTCTTCATAATGAGTAAATCTCATTCTTAATAAAAATCAAACACAAATACCATCTAATTTTATGAGTTATATATTTCATAACTACATTTAAAGTATAAAATAAACTTAACTGAGATTGTTGGCAATTTAAATTTATCATGCTGAATAATATTAAATTTTTTTGTTGTTTTCGAAGCAAATGTAGAATCTAATAAGCATTGTAATTTAAATCGTATATAATTTATATGTATATATATATAACATGTATTCGATATTAATTGGTTTAAATTAAAAATAAATTAATCTTTCTGAAAGCTGCCTTTTTAAAATTTTATATTTATATACTGCGTTCGATTTACATTACAAACCTTAACATAAATATTTAAAATGAATGAGAAATCAATTTATATCGAACTTATATAGGTACAAATTTCATAAACTTAGAAAAACAAAATAGCATGAAAGCCTTCCATTTATTATCTTCAAATTATTTATTTAAGAAAAAAATATGTACCACTCCATCCTTGCGTGTCGTTTATCTCTCCAAAGGGAAGGTAAATATTGGATGTTCCGTCCACTTTCGCCAATTCCGTGACGAATTCTTCCTGGCTTGTGCGAGAGCTGAGATTCTAATCAATATATCATCAGATTAGTCTCGGACGTTTATCTGACAGTTAGACATCACCAGGCTAATAGATCGAAGGAAACTAATCCCCTCAAAAGATCTTCCAAAAACTTCTGCCTAATACCCACTGCACTCTAATCCCTCTTCGAAAAGTTCCATTAATTAATATTATTAAATTCCCTTCAGCGTAAAGCCTAATTTGCTGGTAGCACCAACAGTTAGATGAATTATGTATATTGTTCCATTCATGCGGCGTAAAATCTCTTCGATATCTCTGGAACAGACCGACAAAGGCGAATCGTTTTAGACCCTGAGTGTGAGTTAAGTATTGATGAATAGTGGCCTTGCCAAGTACTGGAACTCTTTGTTCTTGGAGGGCGAGAAAGAATGGAAGCAGGTTTTGGAACTCGTTCAGAATCCGCTGAAGGATTTTGTGCTGTGAATGCCGGTGCCGCGAGGAGAGCGGGTGTTTTTGAAGCGAAATAATTATGGTGTGTTGTGTGAGGAAGCGCTTTTGAATGGATCTTTGGATGGAGTAAAACAATACACACGTCTAACTCAGATTTTCAGTAATTTAAGTTTGTTCACGCTCAGTATTATTAATGATTTTTTTTCTCTTTGTTATCCAAACAAACGTAGAGACTTAGTATGGATGGGAATTTAAATTTCATATATACTTATTTCATAGTGTAACAATATGTATTTGATATTACAGTAAAGTTTAGAAGCATCGATTAATTATTAATTAGGGATTAATTGATTAATTATAGATAGTTTTGCAATAAATTAACCCTTCTAAGAACTATGTTTTAAAAATAATAAATATGAATAATTAAAAGAGCTGAAATATGGTTGGTACTGAGAGTATTTTTATATTTTACCGGTTGATAATTTCGACACCAGGAAGTATAGTAAGTTAACATTGGAATGCCAGGGGTATTTTGAATCCAGGACCTGTGGGTTCGAAGAATTTTGACCGGTTACTCTTTGTTACATATTTACCAACCATACTAAAGTGACGTCTCTCAGGGGCTGTTTTTTATAGCATTTTAACTTCTGGCATTTACATTGAAGAGAGTTGTAGCAATATTTTGTATATTAAATTACAATAGTATACCTATTGTAAGGGACACCTCCACTTTCGGGATAGTTCTGTAGATCCCAATCCCTTCGAATAACATATTAATAAGAGGCATTTTACCTATTAATGAAGGACACATCTACTTAGGGACAAAATGTTTGGTCCGGTGGGAGTCTTTCTTGGAAGATACTAGAGTAAATTGTTTTATTTATTACATTAACCTGTAGAGTTTTATTAAAATTTAAATGATTTATTATCTGTCAAAATAATTCATTGTAAGTGTTCGGCTGTCGTTTTTGCGTTTCTTAATAACTAATTAAATTATTTCTTTGCAAAATAATTAGATGACAAATAAGAAATTTACATTATTTACATAATGAAAACTGTAGTACTAGTTGGGAGAATTCTAACTCAATACATAGATATTCGTCAATTTTGAATTCGATTCCAAAAAATACTTTTATGTAAAAAAAAAGGGGTTGGGGATACTGAAATCTGATAAGACCTCTACAATTCCTGTGATGATGAAATTTTAGAGAGTGGAATGACCATTGAATTGTTTTATAAAATTGTAAAAATTACTGCTATCGGTAAATTGAGAAACTGTAACGTGACTTCAATTTTACATTATTAAAATGGTTAATAGACAAAAATAGCACCACAGAAGATAAATTATGTACAGCCACTTGCTGGATTAATGAAGCAATTTTTGAGAGTAAATTGACGCGTCATTTGATTGTAATATAAAATTGTGCAGAATGCTGCCATTAGTGAGCTGAGAGAATGTTGTATGATTTTAATTTAAATTTATTAAACCTGGATAGATGAAAACAGTACTAGGAGGATAAATTAGGCAATCTCTTTCAAAAATCTTTATTGTCATTTATATATTCGACCCTAAATAATATTACCAGAAATTTCTATCTTTTATAATAAATACATTAAATGTATCTGGTTTGTTCTTAGTTACGAATATTTAATTAATAATAATAACACTTTAACCTTCATTTGTGAAGAAGTTGTTGCTATAAAAGCAAATGAATACAAAGTTATGTTTGCCTTGGTTATTTAGGTTGCCTGAATTTTAGAACTACTCAAAAAGTATTGTTCTTAATGGACAACTTGTGGTTGTGATAATCTAGTAGCTATTATCATCGGGACTGGCGTTATTTTCATCGTACCACGGGTTCTAGCCCCTATGCCGTAAAAGACGAGTTGTGCATCTTGGTTGATGCACGTTAAATATGGTCGAGGCCCCAAGTCTTCTTTATAGCGTGATATGGGAGTTTGGCGAGGTAGGTGCCTCCCCCAAATGTCGTCCTCCGCACTTGAACGAAGTTCCAAATTTCGAGGTCCGTCATCATTAACCTTATGTTTTTTCTCATTGCGACATTAATAAACAATCAATTAATCAGTCGTAATAGACCTCGTATTATTAAACCTCAGTCAAATGATGAGAATGGTTCCTGAACTAATTATTCTGTGTGGTAACCATTTGTGGAACAAGCATGAGCACATTCATCAACGTTTAAGAGCCACTGCTCCAAAAATAACAAGAATTTCTTCTAGTTCTTTTTATACAAATGACCTTATTGCAAATTTTAATTCATATAGTCGTTAATAAAGAAAATATGAGCATTATTAAGTAATAAGAAAAATGTTTTTATTTGAGTTAGTAGCATGCATAACTTCATAATTTACAAGATTTTATAATTATCTTGCTGAGTACTGAAAAATCTTAAACTGGCAGAATGTCATTTGGATCTTGTTTTAGATAATAGCAAGAAATACTCACTCGATTCTGATTTGAAATATACTGCTTTAGCTACTATTCATGTACGTTTCCCGGTTGATTCCTGGCTTTAGGTCTACACTGACGGTTCAGTTAAAGAGGATATTAAAAATGCTGGAGCTAGGGTTTACTCTATGCAATTTATATTGTCTTCCGCATTTGGAAAATACTTTGATAACTTCAATGGTGAAATAGCCCTCATCTATTCAGCCTTGGATAAAATAAGACAGAGATGCTACAATTCCTCTCTTTACAGCTTTCCATCACTGCAATTATGAAATCTCTAGAAACTGCATGGAAAAAAATAGACAAACTATTGAAAAAAATAGTTAGTGCATTGTCCTGCAGCGGATTCCATGCCATTGCGGTACATATGGAAATGATCAGGCATATATTTTGGCCAAAGATGGAATTCATATGATGCAACCAAATCCTCCTCTGCCTCTGCGACATATAAAAAGATATATATCCTCTTCTCTCAAATCTAACCGTCTCAGCATATATAGTGAAAAGGCCACTGGGGGAAAAATGGAAATCCCTATTGAATAAGTCATCAATAATTTCCTGTTTCTTACCTAGAGCAGTTGGAGCGACCTGCTTTACACTTGCTACGGGCCATGACACTCTACAAAGCCCTCTGTATACAATTGGACTCACGAGCACAGACATTTGTCCTCTTTGCGACCATGGCGTGATTATCTGGTGAACACCTCTCTCTTTTGACTCTTCATCTTTGTGTGTTGCTGACAACATTTTTGCTGGCTCCTTGTATCATTCTTTACTGAATTGAGCTGCTCGTCGACTCATGACTGAAAGGTCGGAGACAGGAATAGGATAAATAAAATGTTTTTGATGAGTTGATTTTGTATTTTTCTCTAATGAAAAATACATAATAGTTACACAGAATTGGTTGGTTTGGTTTTATTAACGTCGCATTAGAAACAACACAAGGGCTAATGACGAACACCTTGCAAATTTGAACCTCAGTCATGATGAAAACAACACCCTGAGCCGTACCCACCTCTCTTAACTTTCACACCACGCCAACGGGAGGAATTTCAGTTTTGATAGATTTAATGTACATCACCCCCGCTACACGGCGAGTCTTTTAGGGCATCAAGACTCGAACCCACGACCTTACGACACCCGCCGGCTGCGAGTCCTCGATCATGACCACTAGGCAACTGTTGCTACATAGTTATCTAGGAAAATACGATTGAAAGATGTAAAATAAATCTGAATAAAAATGCGCGAACCAGAAACTATTTAAATTATTTAAATAAAACAAAAGACAACACAATTCCACAAATTTTATTGCTTTCTAAGTAATTTTTTAAATGAATAAATGATTCTACAATTCATATGAATGAAAATAAAAAAATTCCTTCCTATGTATAGCTATAAATCCAAAATTGAACGTAACGTGAGAAGTCTCTTAAAATCACTTTTATTTAAAATTTAAAGGGAAAAAAGGTTCATTTATTTGAGTTTAGCTTGTAAAGTAATAAATTGAAATTAAAAACTTTGTATCCTTTCTTTTTTTTTAAAAAAAATTGTATTTCTAATTTTTTAACTGAAAATTCTCTGCAGTGGATAATGTCGTATCCTTCTTTTGCTATGCTTTTCCAATATTTGTGTAGATTTTGTTATAGGTATTGCAATTATTTAAAAGTAACAGGACATCTGGTAGACAACTGCGTAACTTAATTATAAGAATTCATTATACTTTTCTGGGAGTATTTTGAAAGCAGAAAATTTAAAAGAAATATATTCCATTCAAAATACTTTTATAAACTCGAAGAAAAAATTATTTGTGATTGATTTCGGTGCATTTTACTCAGATATAAACAGTTTTAATAATTCTCTTTTTCTAATTTTTTTAAAACTACTTAGGTATTGTGTTATATATAATTAAAATTTAATTCAAAATAAAATATAATCAAAGTATTTATTTTAACGCATAGAAAATGTCTGTACCGAATTGTCTAAATATTTATTAATATTTAGCCAGAAAATTATTAATTTTTAAATTTTTAAAGAATTTAAGAATACCTGGACTTGCAATAAAAAGGCATTCGAATAGTAAAATACCTCATTTAAAAATGTTATATATATATATATATATATATATATATATATATATATATATATATATATATATCAAATATTTTCCTAGAGCTTAAGAATTTGTGTAAGTAATGATGGTATTTTATTCATTTAATTGAACAAAAAAAAGTAAATATTTAGTAAATTTTTTTTTCCATTTTAGTTCAATATGCATATGATTTTGAAACATATATTTACATTTATGTTTTATTTTTAAGAGTAATATTCCTTAAATGTACAAATTATATCATTCCTCATGTATAAACTAAAGTACAAAAATAATGAACCTACTTTTTTAATGATATCACTATATATTTTCTTTGAAAAAATTGCAGAACTTTGTAATTTTAAACAGTTTATTTTATTTTTATTTTTTTTCCATTCAAGTTATATCTTGGTATTCTTGGTACTTTCAAGATTTCTTAAAATTTAGGTATTACTTAGAGAGAAAATATTTTTAGGTCACTATATGCACAGGTATTCTTAAAAGAAGAATGAAAAATATGGAACTATGTAGTCTTAATAGTTTTGTTAGTATTATAATAGTTGATAGTATAATAGTTTTTTAAAAAATATATAAAAGTTCTATGCACAGTTTTGCAAAGAACAGATTTAGCCACTCAAAGTGCGCTTTTTTTAAAATAATTATTATTAAATTGCGCAATTAAATATAAGAATTAAAGTGAACGATTAAATATCGAGATATGAACAATAGTAAAGTTTTCGATATTAAAATTAAAAGAAATGATAAATTATCAAATTGAATATATTGAAGCTAAATGTAATTAAAATTGTAGCAAACGATAAAAAAATTGAAAAGTGATCTTGTATGCCAAAAGTGATCCAACTTAAGCAATAGTCCTTTATGTGGCTAAAAAATGGTATCTAAGCGCAAATACGTCACAAAAACCATGTCCACATTCATTTGAGACAAAATAAAATTCAGAATAACGAATATTTTTATAGTTAAAATATACAGAGTAAAAAAATTTTATTATATAAAATATTTTATAATAAAATTATTAAAATATCATTTTTCGGCACACAATTTTTTTTATCTATATTAATAATTGCAATATATTTGTCAAAACTACTAGGCATCTTATATACGGTTTTATTAAATATCTAACATTTCTAAGTACCTTTCAGGATTAAAATAAAAGAATGATATCATACACATATGCAAGCAAATTAATAATGAATAGCAAAATTGCCTTTTGAGGGCTCATACTTATTTTATGAAAATTTCAGAAACAAGGCCATAATTAATGATTATAGACATTTAAACTGAAATTTGTATCTCTGGAGTATACAATAAATATCCCTTCATATTTATCAAGCAAGATAATATAGTAGTGAAAAACAGAAAACAACCAAAACATTACATAAGTTAATACTTTGATCTCAAAGGTTTACAGCAGTAAGCAGTAAAAGTCAAAGAATCTTTCGAATTCCTTCAATTTTCCACCGAAACAATTTATTACAAAACAGAGGCAATTTCGGAAGACAGCGGTCAACCTACTTCAAGGAATATTTGCCAGCATGGTTCGATATTGCAACTATATTTCTTTTCATCAGCGATTGCCCCTGTTAAAGGAGATACCAAACAAGGAAAAAAGCAGAAGGGAAGTAATGGCGTATTTTGTCCAATGCCTTTACCCCATCGAATCTCGGGGCCATTTCTCAACTCAGAATAAAAGCCCTCTTTAACTGCCAAGTGCTTTTTCGGCGGTCAGTCGCCGCAGATCTTGATTTATGAGAGAGGATTTATGAAGAAGGATAGGGAAAGGGGCCGTCGAGATTTCTTTGCTGAAATATTCAAAACCTTGGAACGTTTCAAGTTGAGCTGATCACCATCTTCTGCATGCGTGAGGTAAAAAAAAAGGGTTTCTTCATCGTGATTTAAGATGTTTCAGAACTTTCGAAAGTATCGAGATTAGAATATTAAATTGTGTAGGCAGGGATTGGGAATGGATTAAAAATATATCGAGCAAAACGTCGATTTAGTGAGGAAACTGGGGTATTCTTAAACAAACCTTTAATGTGTTGAAAAGTATTGATGTTATAAGTTTTTAACTACCCAAGGAGTATAATAAACTACAAACTAGTCACTCAAGCACATTTAATGCTTGTTTTCACCAGTAATTTATATAACTTTCAATATAATATTCATAATATTTTTATTGTATAAGTACTTGCGTATTTGTGTGAGGTATGCGTTCTCCAGCAATGAACTTAATTCTCAAAAATATGTAAAAATATATTTCTAAATTCTTTTTAATGTATTGAAATTAAAATACAAAAAATAATTAATTAATATTTTGGCAGTTAGGATTAAATTAGCTTGAAATGTATTCAGTTAAAAAAATTATGGTACGCATTAATTGTTTTTTGGTATTTGATAAACATGTTAATGCTCACTTGTATATTTTATCGATTGCTTTATATTTTAGTTTATAAGATATTTTAATAATTATAAAGTCATGTCATAATAAATTGCTACATTCTTTTTATTATATTAAAGTAAAGCAAATACGAAAATTAATTCATTTTGTGACAGCAATAATTAAATTTACTGCACCTTCAAATAAATCCAGTTTAATAATTTATCGTTTGTCTTAATTCCAATTACATTTATCTTGAAATTATTCAAATTAATAATTTATTGATTTCTTTAATTTTAATACCTGAAAATAATAATATTGTCCACTTCATTGTTTTATCGTTTGCTTTAATTCCTATATAACCGGACAATTTAATAATATTTTTAAAGAAGATTGAGCTTTTTGTGGCTGAATCTGTTTTTATCAAAATATCCATACAGCAGTTCGTGAAGAGTGCGATAGTGTACTATTTTTGTAGTACCCGTTAATAGATAAGGAGCAATTGTACTTATATATCAATAACTGCTTTGTTTGAAATTTTAACTAAGCTTTTAACACGTTAATAATTATTCTAAACATAATTTTTGTAGTGTATAAATACTTAATAAAAATTATATGTCTAAAAATTTTATATAAATACTGATTCTTACTTGCATGTTTTAGACAAAAATAAAAGGTTCCAGAACGCTAAAAAAATGGAATTATTCTATTAAATATTTTAGATACCATATGTCAATACAGAAATAATTCGAAACAAAAACATGCGTTTTTTAAGACAAGGTTTTTAAATGATGGCAAAGTTTATTAAAAAAATTATAGAAATATTAGTTAAAACTTTGTAAAAAACATCATATCTCTCTCGTCCATAAGATCACTCTCTCTGCGTAATTCAATGTATTTTCCATAGATGGCGCCACCCCTTACTACACAAACTACGTTATTAAAAAAATTTGAAATATTAGTTGAAACTTGTTTTGTTTAAATATTGCATTGTTAGGCAAATAAGAACGATTCCCAAAGTTTCAGAATTCTAGCTTGATGGGAAGTTGGTCAAGTTAACGATCGAAAATTGGATGACACACACACACTCACACACCAAGTGAAATATAGAAAAACGTTGTAAAAAGAGTTTTGTCAGCATTTGTTTGAAGAGATATCTGAAGATAGAATGAAAATCAGAAATCAGATCATTATAAATTTTTAAGATTATTAATGTCTTCTTACAGCTTTGCATGTCTTTCTAAATATGAAAAAATTCTTATAAAAGTGAATTACTCACGAATAAAAAAATATATTTTATACCTATAAAAATAAACTAATTATTGTTCCGAATGCCATATTTTTGCTGAATAAATTAAAAATAATTTAACGAACACGATTAAAAAATGCTCGTTTTTCTACTTTTTTCTTTAAAAATTGAATTTCTTTACGATAAATGAATTCTAATTTTACATTTAATGAACCCTTCAATATGTTATTAAAAATAAAAATAAAAAAGTATTTCTTTAATAGCATCATAAATAACATAAAAATAAATACTATCACATTTGAAAAAGAAATTCCAGTCCATAGAGTTTCTAAGACATTGAAACAAAATCATGAATATGCATGAAGATGCTAAATAAATCATTTTCTAGATTAATATATTTGTTGTAATGGTATTACTTATCTGCTTCATATGTTTTAAAAACTATGCCCCACGTAGGAGGAATTTATATCTGGTGGTGAAAAATGTATACCATTTTAAATGAGATTTTGTTAAGCTGATGTTTAACTAAACAGTAGTGAACTATGTAAGTAAAAATTGCAAAAATTACTTAAAAAACTCTTACTTTCAAAAGGTAAAATTATTATGTATTAATTCATTATTTCGTCCGTATTTATCAAAGTTATATTCTAAATGGTAGTTTTAACAAGTTAAATTGTCTTAGAAATAATATAAATTTCCCCCATAGAATGCTTACAAGTAATATCACACACACACACATTCACAGCATTGTTTTATAATTAGCATACATATAATGATTTATAATTAGATACATTTGAATTCGAAATTCTTTGAAAAAATGGAGTAATCGAATTCTGAGAAAATAAAGTGTTCAAGCAAGACAATGCATCACCTTTTATGTTTTTAAAGCACTGTTTCTGTAATATTTTAAATTAGAAATATTTTTAAAAACAGCATTTTGAAAAGACATTTGCACCTATAACTTAAAATCTTTATGCATATTTATGTTGTTATTGTAATAAAATTCAAGAATTTAAATAAAAATTTTGTATTTGGGAATTTTGCTGACTTTCCTTAAGAACAACAAAGAATAATAATTTCAACTGGTTAAATAATAATTTGTATATTTTTGAAACTTTCGAAAATTCCTTATTTTTGCTTGACTATTTTTCATGCGGATTTTCAGTTTACCAAACATGACATAAACAAAAGTTTTTATATTGAATTTGAACAATATATATGCAATATGATGCTGTTTATGTTATATATATATGTATATTATAAACAGCATCATATTGCAATGAAAGAACATGAAACCTGGAGGAACTTCTCTTTTACTCCAGGAGATTTCGTTCTATCTTTTGGATATAGAAATTTGTCCTCAATATAAAGCTGAGACTTATCTATAGATCTAAATCTGACATAGAGATTTATCGTTTGAATAAAAACTATAAAAGACATACGATACTATACATTCGCTAAATTGGAAAAATGGTCTTGTTCCAAATAATGAATAAAACCTATTTGTATGTTTGTACATTTTCCAGCAAATAAGAAACACTTTAAATTATTAACGATTATAGTAACAGAAAAAAAATGCGTCAAATTAGACATAGTTATGTACCCATTTATGTTTTTGGTTTACTAAAATGCTTCAAAATTTAAATGTATTTTAGGAGTTCCATTTCATAGCTGATTATCGTTTATATTTATATATTGGCTTAACGCATAATATAATAAAATATTCGTAATATCCACTTTCTAATCGTTAGTGTTTTATCTGTTGTTTGAAACTAATGAAGTTTAGATTTATTTTCAATGGCTTATAAATCTCCAGAGCTCTTGCGATATCGAGTCATACATGTTAACTTAAGAATAAAAATAGTTCTTTTGTTAATTAAGAGAATTCCCAGAATCTTCTAAACGGAAATGCAACATAAGCCTCAAATTGAGATTAATATATTAAGTTTTACTACTTAACAGAAAAATAAGGATTATATAATTTGTTATTAATTAATTCGCGTTTCTTGAAATTATTGTAATGTTGGTTCTTCATGCTAAATTTCATTGAACAACTACATAGATGTTAGCGGTATTTCTTTTCAAGAAGCAAACATTAACGAAGTGAATATTTCCTCGGGACTGCGTCAAAGAATGTCGTTATACATAAGCGGTTGAAAAAGTTACCTGTTTTGAAGACAGATCGCATTATTAAGGATTGGATTTGAAGATGGCGTCACTGTGCATTAAGATTTTGTTAGTCAATTATTTTTTCTGATATTCCGATGTGGGGGAGGGATTCAAATTGTAACATGGATTGTGTGCGCTAATCCGTTAAACGGTTATAAATCACTTTGATACTGAATCAACAAGTAGTTGCGATTTGAAAGTTATTTGCTGCTAAATTATAATTTGATCAGGTGCGGAGTCATCTTTTCTCCAGTTATTAATATCATTTAGACCTGGATTCATCATCCTACACCTGAAAACAAACAATAATAATAATATAATAGTTTGACTCCGGTGAATCTTTTCTAAAGAAGGCGAAGACGGTGTCAGCGGCCAAAAGCAGTATGGGGATGTTCCTTTTTCCTTTTTTGTTATACAAAGGGAGCCATGGTTATTAAAATAAGGAAATCCTATCAATGGGTAATAATGCTGTGAATTATCCCACTCGTATTTCCCATTATTACACAAATAGTTTCTGAATAACCTTTGTACATTAATATAAAGCTACAATTTGTTTTATCTTTTTAGTATTTTCTAATAGAAAACAAATTGGATTGTAGGTGTGGATCCACTGATAAAATTAGTATCGAACAGAATATAACCACACACTAATAAAACGAAGTAAATAAAAGCAAGAGCTAATCTCACAACTCTTGAATTAATTTAAAATCAAACTTTTCACATATAAGCAAATATATTTTATAAGGTACTGTCATGTTCTAGGACGTCTCAGATCCGACAAAACATTAATGCACAGAGAATCTATGCTTCATGTTCAAACATGTTAACTCAATAAGATAACAGAACCACAATATGATTACTGGTCAGAGTCATGAATTTAAATACTACCATGCAAATTCATACCATTAACAAGTTTTCGATCATGTCTTTAAGATATTCCTTTACCTCACCCCAAGATATAATCTAATTTAGTTTTCCATTTGCAGACAGTTACCTGCAAGCAACGTCAAATAAAATTCGTTCCTATTCAAACAAATATTGGTTATGACTACACAGATGCTTTTGAAGCCTTAGAACATCATTCACACGCAAAGGTACAAACGATTTTGAAAGTTTTGCGTTCCGGTTCTGGCATTGTTATTCAAATGTCACGCCTCTAGGGGAAATGCTAGAGGATGATATGTAGTTTTCCATCACAATCGAGAAAATGCTGGAATGGATAAATGGGAGTGGTAAGTTGAATTTCTACTGGACTATCATAGCGCCTGTATCGTATTTTATCATTCCGCCTTGTTTCGATGTTTGTATGTTTTCAATGCGGAATGGATAAGAATACGTTACAATAATATTTAAGCAAGTCAAAGGTTCTTTGGATGGAAAAGTATCAATGGTTTGAAGATATTGAATGACTTCTAATGAATATATACATATTTGTATCAGGATTTTTTTTTAAAATTGTGTAATAAACATGAGTTTTTAAAGATATTTGTAAAATAAGTGATAGGTGCACAGTTATTTCATGTGTGTATATTGTTTTTTTAAATCTTCAGATGCATTATGCAAAAATTCAAATTAACGGTATCATGTATGGGTGTCATTTCTCTCTCGCTCATCAGAGTAAATGAATTTAATTTTAAAAATTTAATAAAGACATGTAAATGAGAGATTAGCTATATTATAAGATTTACATATTTAATGCAAGTTATAAAACTGGTTATTTATAGTTATTGTATGCACATAATATCGCACATGATAGGGCATTCTACATCACTTAAAATTTCAAGACTTTCTCTCATGTCGTAATCAGTAAAGGCTACATAATAATTCTTACCATTATCGTCTTCTACATTGTTTATTTCATACTGTCCTCATAATTTCTAATATCATCCGTTTCCAGCATAATTTTTCCTTTTAATTTTTTAAAAGCCATATTACAAAATTATCTTCTCAGCAATAAAATAAATATAATGAGATGAATAAAAACGCTTCTAAAATAATTATTTCCTTACCGGTAAGCTAATACAATTGTCTTACTAGAAACAAAATATATAACTATGGTACTTAACAACAAATTAAATCTTCATGAAGCAATCATAAAAAACAACCTTAGACTTTCGATATTATGGATGAAATTTCACCCAAGATCAGTTTTCTTCTTTGTGTAGCTCACGATGAATGAAACAAAAGTGAGCTGTTTTTATGATAACATTATCCCTGTACTGATGCCATCAACTGGAAAAAAATTAGGTTTTTAATAGTAATAGAAAAACAATTAATCAGGAGGGGAAGATGATTTTTCTCGCATGATATATTTTGAGGATTTTCTTATACAGTGGATGGTGACATTTGGTTTACATTTAATAAGTTTTTAAGCACTTTTTTCTTTTATTTCAAGTTATACTACTTATGTAACAAATCTATTTGTGTGTGTGAATGTTATAGGAATCATGTATTTGATAAACACATATAATTTGTAAAAATGACAAAAAATACTGATTTTAAATTGTTACTAATGAATATAAGGTATCAAACCAAACAAAATAATCGTATTACTGTATTTATCAGGATAATTATTTATCCTTTTAAATGAATTTAGGTAATTTTAAGACAGTCATTTAAGAATATAATAAATTTTATTCAATTATTATACATTTATCATTCCTTCGTCATCAAATTGATAGATCACTTAAATGTTCAAATGTTCAGTTATGTTTATTTGTAGAGAAAAATAAACTCAATCATGTGTGATTATATGCTATTTGGAAGAATTCAGCAATTCAAATTAAGAGAAATATCATATTTAAATTTAGATTTATGGTTAGAATATATGAATCTTTTAAAATGTAACAGGAAAAAAAAACATTTATTTGGATTTAAACAGGAATCCTAAAATTTCAGCTTTTATTTTACTGATCTTAAATAATTAAGTTATGAAAAATGCTCTTTAGTAATGATTTCACTTCGTATCAAATTGAAATAAAAAATAAGTGTATACAGAAATAGATAATTAATTTATAATCCTGATTTTTTTATTTCCTAAGAGCTTAGGAGTTGAATTTAAATCACCCATTTGCAATTAAAAATAATGTGATTTTTTTTCATTAATTTTTAATGTTTTAATACTTGTTTTTCAACAGCTCTCCTCTTTGAGCTTGTGAAAAGAAGCTTATTTATTTTTAATAAAGTGTTTTCAACTATCTAACTGCTTTAATTCATTTATTTTCTCTTTTAAATAGAACAGATTAAATCAAATTGTAACATTTCTAATGGTATATTTTTAATTGGAAAGATCATATACAATGGGGAATAAAAACCTATACTGTTCTTGAACAGGTTTTTTTTTACAGATTATAGAAACGTGATATTTCTTCAGTATGGATTTGAGTTTAAAGAAACCTTAAACACTTTTATTAAAAAAAGAATTATGCAATAAATCTGTTGCATTAGAAGTCTTTATTTTTCTATTTGTTTCAGAAAATATTTTCCTATTTCGATAATTTAAACTCAATTTTCTCTCTTCGGGAAAGTTTTTTTTTTATCAATACATACAGTTGCGCTTCGTAATATGGAAAAATTCTGAAATATTCATTGAACTATGAAAAAAGTCACAATTTGCAATCCTATTTCCACTGATCCAATTTCTTTTGAATTCTGCATTTTTTTGGAGGAAAAACTATTACTGAGAATTTTAAGACCAATTTGACGTTCAATTTGTGCTGAAAAAAAAATTGAGAAATTTTGGAGCTTTTTTTTTGGAAAAATCTATTAAAGTTGCTGAAAAAATATTCTGTGAAAGGAAAATTAAAATATTAAAATATTTCAATATTTTTTTGTAAAATTTATAAATGTAGTTTCCTAAAGAAATTAGTGTGATAAATAAAACTTTTTTGTTAAATTTGCTCAATATTTAAATATTATGAAGTATATTACATTAAAGAAGAGCATTTAAGAGAGATAAATATCAGATTCTTCTCATATGTAATCATATATTTAATTTTGAATATGATAAATGTAAACTTCAGATAAATTCCAACTTTGAAAATTATTTATTTGAAAAGTGCATAATATTACCATTTTCTTAAAATTTAAGCTAAATAATTCCTCTATTTATTTCAAACTGATGTTCACAGTTATTTTACATTTTAAGCTGATGGAGAATTTTATGAATACCTCATATTAATTAAAATATTTTTTTTTAGTTTTAGGTACGTCTTGAATTAATGTGTTTCATCTACCCACTACACAACTTCAAAAGTAATTTTTCTAGTTTATGATGAATTTTCTTATTAAATTTCTGAAAAATAAAATCGCGTTCCTAGAGAACTGCCATATTAAAGGTTGTATGTAAAGGATACACATTAAATATCTCATGAGGTCTAACGTTCTTTCGTTAGCGTAGGGTGGAAGTTTAGAGTAGGGAGAGCCATCGCAGGTGTCAACCTCGTTACTCGGCCGGAGCTCAAAGTTACGAGTTTCGTCACCAATAGCCCTCACTTTGCTTCTTAATACGACGTCGATAAAACAAGCACAATCAGATGAACGAAAATTAAAGTCTTTGAGGTACTACTTTTTAAAAATTTCTTTCTCAATGTACAAAATTCTTATTGTAATGAAAGCAACTTGTGTCTTGCATGTAATACATATGTTTCCATTCTTCCTAGATGTCGCTGATGGGCTTAGAAATAAAGAGCATGGTGTCTCTGAATTTCTAAAAACTGAGGGTTGCAAATCTATTCAAATTCATAAATGAAAGCTGTTTACGACGAATTTCAGATATTTCCAGAGACTTAGAAGCACCTTAAGAGACACACTTTCTGTACGAAGTAGTGTTGAAGGCTACTATTAAAACCTGATACCAATAACAATTCCCGGAATCCTTCTCCAATGGGCTGATCCAACTGCCATGTGTTGGTACAAGTGAGTGGAAGGAACTAGGACTACTTCGAAAATTGAGTTGGGCTTTACGTATATATATGTGTGTGTATATGCTCCCAAGGAAATTTAAAAGTAAATAATAATAAATAAAACTTGAAAAATATGAGAAATTAAAAAATGACTCTTAAGGCTTTACTTTACATTTATGTATCGTTGATAAGAAATTGTTCGATTAAAAAACATTCTGATTTTCTCGCGCTATATTTTTCTTCAAAGCAAATCTTTTTCTGAAACGCATAAACTACTCACCAGAATGCGTGATTCATTTGGGATTATAAGTATGGATGGTTGTTAATCGTATAAATTGTAAGTCAATGAGAGGGCGTAATTAAAATCGAAATGGCGTGAACGAGAAATTTAAAATAGAATAGTAAGCGTAAAATTCAGATCAACTTATTTATGCTATCATAATTTTTATTATATACGAGGGTCATTCAATATTAAAACAGTCAAAAAATTTTAATGAAGAGATTTCTTCCTGCAGGCAGTTGAAACTTTTCGTAAGCGTTAGGTAGCAATCTTGGAAAGATTGTTATTCAGCTTTTCGATTATTTGGAGAGGCAATACACTATCAACAACCTATACTGCTTGCACATTATTGAGGAAAAAGTCATTTCATGTCGAAAAAGAAATGTCCGAAATAGCAGAGAAAAGACGTGATTCCTCTGCAAGCAGTACAAGTACAACGCACGACCTCATATGGCAAAGTTGAAGCTGGAAATTATTTGTAAAGAGGATTTAATGCTTTTAACTCATTTACCTTTCAGCGCTGACCTTTTCCCTTTGTAAGTTGATCTATTTGGTTTGACGTAAGAAGCTTTGCGTGGCATCAAGTTCAACGACAACGAAGGAATACAGAAAAAATTACGAATCTGGCTTCGAGATCAAAGTAAAGAATTCTTCACTGAAGAGATATGAATAATTCCAAGAGGATGGAACAAATGCTGAGATGTTGAAGAGGATTATGTGGAAAAGTAAGTAAAAAATTAGAATGATTTAATAAACCATTTTTGTTGTAAAGCTATTTGACTGTTTAAAAATCGAATGGCCTTCGTACACACACAAATAAGTGTAAATAATTTTCAGTTTATTTTTCTTTCGACTTTTTTTATGCTATAGTCTCATAACAAATTTTTAAAACAATTTTAATTGATATTTTCTGAAATAATTTCTAATCATTCCCTCAGACAACTTACATTATTTCTTCACCCAAGCGAGAAGCTAAGCAAAAAATGAACCCCATTTCAGTAGTGTTTGTATCACAGTTTCAAACCCACTGTACCCATCTTGTGAAACGAACAAACTAACTTCGAACTATTATTTCCAGATATAAATGGAACCGCAATAGGACATCCTACCACACAAACGTGAGTATCTTCCGGATCCTTGCACTGCCGGATATAACGGTCCGGTTTTATGATGCGCCCAAACAACCTTTTGTTTCCCCTATCGCGCTGTCTGGTTATTTGGATTAATAACGGCAGCTTATTGGGTAGGGAATTCTCGTAGCGTTTTATGTGGTGCAAAAGAGCTGATTCAGCTGAAACCCCTGAGAAAATGCTGATTATAAGTGCAATTTATATGTTAGACACATTGCTTTTGATTTTGTTGAATAGGATGTATTAAATAAGGAAAGAAACTACGTATTTCTCTTGTTTGTTTCTACTCCGAAATTACGATTTTTTGCTATACATGAACGATAGTTTAGTATATTAATATAATTAAAAGAAACCCTGTTACAAAGATTAGCCTTCGTGAAAAGTGGAACATTAAAATAGTAATTATTTAAACCAAAATTACGTTGGTTAAAGAAACTCTTGGCGTATAGTTTTACTTTATATTTATCAGTCTTATAAAACAAAACAAAAAAACTGTTAAACAACTACAACATCAATTCTTGCTCTATAGATTTGTTCAGTGAATTGATAAAAGCAATGTACATTAAATACCACATAAGACAATGGAAAATTATATTTTATAATAATCTATCATGTATTTAAATAGAAACTTGGTATTTAATATTTTTTTCTAATTAATAAAGCAATAAAGTGATTTTTGTTATAAACATACTAGACAGTATCTTAAGGTATTCTCAAGTGTATATTCTAAGAAATAAACGAGATATGTCTAGCTAAAGTTTATTCTGCATATATTGATTTATCCTTATTATTCTCCAGTTGTAAATTATAACAATACATTTTTTTTTTTGGTTTCACGAAGCAGCAATAAAAAGAAAGCCGCTGTATTCAGAAGATAAAATGCATTTTGCCGAGGGTTTCAATGGCTGGATTCGAAAGGTTACTAAACGCTGGGAGAAATATATAACTCTGGATCGTAGCTATGTAGAGAAAAGTCTTAAGGGTAATACATAAAATTTAGTTTCTATGTCTATTATTGTAGTGATAAAAAAAACTTTACGATACCCTGGAAAAATAATTAAAACATTAAATAATGCGGGTTACTTTAACCTAAAGCTTCCTTATACCTAATAGTTCAATATAAATAGCTATAATTTCCAAACAATACGTATACAAGGATTTATTAATATTCAGAACAAATTTTATTCAGTTGTCTCGATAATTTATTTCTTGGTAACAAATTAGAACTTTACTATAACTTTACGTACAAGCTGTCATTGTTCTTATATAATTTTAATGTGCAATATTTTCAACTATACGAAAATGAATGCCCAAAAATTTTAAGTTGTAACTATCAACTACTCATTTTTAATTTTAAAAGGTAGTAGGTTAGATACCAGGTTCTGATACATTAACTAATTTCCCCAATCAAACATTATAATAAAATAACCTTAAGGAAAGTAATTGAATTGCTTGTTAATTATTTTAATTTTCCACCCCACTTCATTGTCTGTTGTAGAGAATCACTTATTTCCCTAGTATGACATTTTTTAAAAAATTATTTTACTGCTAATAAAACATTGAAATACAATGTGGACAATATATTGTTACCTGAGCATTTTAAAATTATTTTATAATCATATCTGAGCCTATTATAAGATTTGGTTTCGAATGTACCAATATCGAATTCATTCATTAAACAGTAAAAAAAAAAAAAGGTTTGTCGATTGTTACTTACGTAACAGTAAAATTGGGGGGGGGGGAATAAGTCATATATAATCGGACTTCATTCCTAAATTTCTTATTTTTATATGCAGAATAAATTTTAGAAGATTCTAAGTTGTATCAGAAAAGAAAATTCTAAAAGATTCTAGGAAGATTCGCATGAAATTATGAGATCCATTGCATTTCAGTTATATCTTATAGTTTCTTGTAAATTTTATTTTTTGTAAGCATTGTTAAATAATTAATTGTTGTAAGATTTTGGTTAATATTTCAAATGATTATATATAATATTATCTATGACAATATAAAGAAAAATTTAAGATTTATTAATTGGAATCATAATTCATACGCGCGTAACTGCTGAAATCATTTGTCGAGAGTAAGGAGTAAAGTTTTAATTAATACTTTTACATTAACTTCAATAAGAGTGACTAGCATTGAACAAAAATAATTTAGAAATATTATTAAATTATATCTTTATAATTAGTGTTTATGAAAACTAACTATTAAGTAGAAAGCATTATGATCATTAACATAGCAAAAATAATTTCACACAATTTTATTACATGTATATTATTTGATAACAACCCAACGTTTCTGAAGTTTGAGCCATTTAAAAACTTTAGAGATTTCTTACTTAAATTTAGAAATATTTAATGCACATGTAACGTGGACTATTCTCGAACTTTCTTCTATCTAACATCTGTGTTTACTTTCTGAATTTATGCTTAAATTTTCCGCTCCTCTTCAACGAAATGAAACGTGATTACGAATATTAGATAAAATTTGGAAGTGTCTAAATGGATGTAAAGAAATTTAAAAAAAATACAAGCGAAGAAGAATTTAAGGTAAAATTAGTAGTAAAATGGCAATGAAGATAGTAGTGAAATTAGTAGAGAGTAGTCAGCAGCTGACGCATAGTAGAGATTATATGTGGAAGATTGACTTTGTTATGGGATATTTTGTAACTAGCATGATCTTCTACCGGAAGAAATCAAATTTTCATTAGTCGGACATTCAACGCCTTTGATTAAGCCAACTCGAACCCGAAGAAATAGGTAAGTTAGAACTTTATTTTTATTCTAAACTAGATTTTAGGCTCCTTAAGGGTTAACTGATAGATTTGGAAAGAAAGAGAGAGCAAATATTGCAATTTCTTAATTTAAAGAAAATTTATAAACAGAATTTCATTATCTACCTTCTTTTTCATTTGATTATGTAATTTAGTGACTATATTAATTTACTTATAATGGAATGTGAATCAAAAATGATGAGCAAGGAATTACTCTTCATCATATTAATATACTGAAGTAGAGTGAAAGAAACTGAAATAAACATTGTACTACAATTGTAAGTCGCCACGATTGTGTAGTGGTTAGTGTGCTGACAGCGTGCACTGCCGTCATAAATTTAATTCCCGGGGCCATAGAAAGGTAAGTTGGTCATGAGTCAACTCAGCACTTCATCCTTTGGGGGATTATAATTTGCTTGGGCATCCGGGATAGGACTAGACACTAGTTTGTTGTTAGCGTCCCAGGCCAAAGGCTACAATGTTGGACCAATATACAACAATGTTGTACCTCTTTTCCAGGGCAGTGTTTAACTAACAACTGTAAGTAATAAGCGGGAGCTATTGTACAGAATCACGAGGATTCTTAGATCAAAATAAATTTCAAAAACATCTCTTTTGGCTTAATGTCTCTTTTGGAAAATGTCTCTTTTAATGCCCAACTTTCAAGAAAAAAAATAAAGAAAATGTTAAATTTGTCATTTCGATTCGTATTCTTAACAACTTGTCACGTGATTTTTTAAAACATATAAAACTGATTTTTAAACGAATATTCTTATAATCTAAATCAATATTTTTTAACAATTTAATTGAAACAAAATTTTGTGCTATATATAGAAACTCCCAAATGCATGTAGATTTCAAGTATGTAATAAAAAAATAATCAATTTTCAAAAATATTTTTTAAAAAATGAGTAATAAGAGGTTTAAACACAGTGTGAATGATTGGATTATTAATTATATCTAATTATGCTTTAAATTTCAATCAAAAATTAAAAGCTGTCCATTTACTTTCTTCCCAAATAATAGCACAGTACCTTATAATATGGCACTTCACATTTCCAACTTGTCAGTAATTGCCTTTTTACGCTGGCTAACTAGCCAAGGAAAACTATTTAATGCCTTCTACTTCAAAGGAATAAGGTGTTCTAAATGCAAAATGGTAAATGTTTCGTAGATTTAGTTATTTCATGTGTTTAAAGTTTCATATGTGAGGATTATATAAGATATTATGCAATATTACATAGTATTTGCTGTCTGAATGCGTAATAATTAGGGAAAGTACAGTTACCCGGCGTTTAAGATAATCAGATAGCTAACTGGTCCGATATCTGCAGAATTACTAAGAAAATACTACATTTATTTACAATAATCCATTCACAGCCGGTCATCTAGGGGGTGCCATGGATGCTATACACCGGGGGGCAGCGATTCTGGAGCCCCCAAAATGATCAAAAACTAAAATAATATACACTTGTTCATGAAAACATTACAATATTCCTATCGTAGTCAGTATGGCAAAAAGTACATTTTATTGTAAGCATTATTATAGTAGACCAATGAATATCGGCAATCTTCAAACTAACTCTTGATGATGAGAGTATTTAGTTTGTAAAGTCTTATTTCAAAGATGTAAATGATTACCTAATCTAAGAAATTTTTTTGCTGCGGGATTTGATTTTGAATGAATGGGGTATAAATAACGACCAAGAGCTATTGTAATACATTCTAAATAATAATTATAATGAGTTATTTATAAATGTATCAATTATGTTGAAACTTTTCAATACGTTACCAGTTACTATAACAAGTGCTGAGCGCCCTTTCAGCAAATTAAAATTTATAACGAATTATCTTTGGCTAAGAATGTGTACAAAATGCTTAAATGTACTTGCTATATTAAGCATCGAAAAAGAAATTACTAAAATTTGTAATTTTTCTTAAGTAATTAATGTATTCGCAAAAACAAAATCATGCATTAAATAAACGTGCATTAGTAATTTATGTTCAAATTTGTATTGTTCTTTTTTATTTTATTAAACATTTAAGACCCCAAATGTTTTCTTGTTCCCAGGTCTCTTAATAAAGATGGTCGACTCAGAAACAATTCACATTTTAATTCTCTCAATGCACAAAAATTAAATTCTTAATTTAAGGGGAAATTTTTTCCATTATCTTTCGATAGCATTAGTTTACCTTAACAAGATATTCTTTCAAACATTTTCGAACAAACTCGTAACGTACAAAAAATTCTGAAAAAAGCCCCATCTTGTTTTGAATTTTTGCGATTTCTGATATGCGATCAGTATCCTTTCGATTTACACACAATAAATCATATGAAAGTGAAGCTAAATTCTTATTACACACATTTACCAGAAACATACTTGTTTATAGTTAAAATAAACATAAAACTTTCTACATGAGTTTCGAAAAAGTCACACTAAGCAGCCTTTATAATACTGAGAGCCGGCACATTCGAATGGAGTTGCTAGTAAATGCTAGTTAGTTTACACGGCTTTAAAGCAAGCGAAAAAGAGGGAAAACTCAAAATTATTTCTCTTTTGTAAACTACTAGGTATTGGTATTAGCCGTCACATACCCCACATCGTAAAAGCTATAAATAAACAGCTTACATGGCAACTCTGCAACGTCTACTGCAGAACTACCTCGTCAAACTTCTCCAATCCTGGCTCTGTTTATTAAGATATATATTACACTGCTCTTGCTACCAAACTCCTAACAATTTGAGAGCAGTTTAATTGGGCGAACATAGCTTTTGATTTTATTTTGTGAAAGAGGTGAACTACTCTCGTAAACTTGGCAATGGTGGATGCAGGGTTGAAATTTAAGCGGTCGTTTAGGGCCCACAATTTTTGCGCGCTGGTAAGGAAATTACCGTGAAGGACGACGGGAACTCGGCCCTGTAATTGGTTTTACGTCGGTATTTCTTAACACATTTCACATGCGGTTTTGGCGCGAAAATGGGGTGGTTATCTTTTTAAAGTGAATTGCTGGTAATTTTGGAAGGAAAAATGCGGGGAGTGTTCGCCGTTAACAGCCTTCGGAAGAGGGGAAAAAAATAAATATATTATCGAGTTTACGAACGGAATTATTAAAAACGGGCTGGTGAAATGTTCTTTTTCTTTATATGCGACCCCGCAATTGAAAATAAACTAACTAAAATAATGAATTTTTGGAAAGCTTATTACAGCCTTTCGAATTATTTCCAGCAGATATTATTTTTTTGCATGTTTCGGGGGGAAATTAATTCGTAGAAATCTGAAAAGAAGAATTTGGAGTTGGTGTAGAATATTTAATTAGTATGTCATGAGTCAGAACGGTTATCCATTTAATGGATTGATATAGAATAAAACAACTTGAATAACGATAGAATGAAGAGAAATAATTGAGATTGAGTGGTTTTATGTAAGATTCAAATAGTGCTTTTCGAAAATATATATTTTTTTAAATCTGTGGATTTAATTTTTGGAGTATTTTATTTGAAAAATAATATATTATATATATATCTATACGATTGAACTTTAATTAATTACTAATAATATGTAACAGGGTCTTATTTGGTATAACTATTCTCCTTACAAAACAACTCTTGCGTCTGAATATTTCGCCTTGCGCCTGATGTAATTTTAAAGTTATACCAGGTGCAATATCTTTCTGCTGAATTTTTATAGTTTAATTTTTATTAACGTCGCACAAGAAGCAACATGAGGCTATTGACGATAGACCTCGTAATTTTGAACCATGGTTAAATGACGAGGACTATTCCTGAGCTGGCACACTCCTCTCATAGCTTCCACACCACGCCAACGGGAGGACATTGAGTCCCGACAGATTTAACTTGTATTACCCCAGGCTACACGGCGGGTCTTCAGCGGCTAAGACTCAAACCGGCGACTGAACGAAAATTGTAGGCCACGAATCCAAAACCATGAACACTAAGGTACCGCGGCCACATCTTTCTGATGAATAACTCCATTTATTAATATAGTTTTGTTTTGTGAAAAAGTTCCATTATTGTGTTTTGATGTTGGATTATTCATGATGCATACTTCTCATAACCTCGGGGACATTTATGAATTTGAGTTGAATAAAATTACAATTTCTTCCCAACCGAAATGAAATGTTACTAGACAAATTCCATAACGATGAGAATGAAGTGAAGTGAATAAGATATAACGATATACAAATGAAATAGAATTAATGGAAAATGATTGAAGTTAGAGGATAACGACTTGCTGAAAGAGAAGTTTAATTTCAATCGAAATTCTTCGTTTTGTGGACTGGAAAGAATTACTCTCAAAATGTTAAACTACGTAATTACTGTTGATGACAGTTGTTGAATTAAGAACGAGTGAACTGGTAAGATAAGATAACTTATTTAAATCATACATTAAGACTGTGAATTGGCTTGGGATCCTATAGAGAGTAACATTACATATTCGACTTGATAATAAATAAATAATTCTGTTTTCCTTTTGTTGTTCTTCAGTTTCTTCAATCGGAGTTTTGTCATTATTGCTTAATATAATTTAATAAGATTTGGTGCAAGTACCGAGTAATGAATAGCAGAGATTACGGTGTTACAATGTTAAGAAATGCAAATTTCAAGTAACGGGATATTAGCATGTAAAATCTTGCAACCCATATTCCAATACAACAAGATATAAAAATATTTAAAGGAAGGTTTTGGAATAAAAAATGTAATCAAAATGCCGTAAAATGAATTATTTTGTTCACTAGAAGGAACAATTAAATAATCACTTATATCGTATTTTTTAAATAAGTAAGTGCAGACAAACATAATTTCTGTACGGTTATTATCAAAATAAAAATCGATACATAAACAAAATACTAAAGTTTCAATGAGACTATATAAATAAATAAATACTATTGTAATTTATCGTATTTTATAGATTATTATACTAAATGGAAATAGGTAGTACATTGCACTAAGAGATAGAGAGAGAGAGATAAATTTACAAGTTCTATTTTCAAAATTAAATCCTGAACACAACTAAAAAATTAAAAAAAAATATTAAATATTAACAATAAATAATGGTACTCATTAAAGCATATAAATGGTATAATAAATTTCATTAAAGGTTATACTTTGAGTTCAAAAACATTTTTATCTATTACAAAAAATGATAATAAAAATCATATTATAGTATTTTTATATAAGATTTCTATATTTTCTTTTCAAAAAGAAATAATAAATGCAAACTTTCATATTTTGAAATTGTTTACTTTAAATTTGAGGCTGAAACGTACTATTTATAAATTACGAGTCTATTTGTTATTTCTAAAAAAAAAATCAAAAAAATTTTAAATTGAACTAAAGTAATATACCTTTTCTTCTGTGTTATATAACACCGACTTTCGATTACAACTTCATTTTTTCTGGCACAGCTCTATCAAAGCAGCAAGAAAAAGAGTCACACGTCTGTAAATAACATAAGGTTTTTTTTCCATTTTTACTTCAAATCTCTAAAGACATTCATGATTTCTCTTCATATTTTTTTCTTCGCAAGCTTTAAAATCTCTCGCCGCCATTTCTTCCTCTTTCGCATATCTGATTCTGGCTCTGAGCTATGCTCCAAAAATTTCCTGACTCTATTAGGATTCAGACCCGCGGCTTCACTCGAGCCACCAGAAGAATAAGAAAAAAGAAGAAGAAATAAATTCTTCTGGAAAACCGCGAGTCAAAACCGATTCCTGGCTCGAAAATTCGAAAAAGTTCGATTTCGCGAACAAACGTGTTGGTCTAAAAATCTTTTGGAAAAACCTGAGCTTTTGACTTCCATAGAACTTATTCCGAAGAAAATGGAGGAGGGAGGGCTAACCAGCGTAGAGTTTTCGATGCTTAGTTGGTAGTCGGAGGGTATTTGCAGGCATCTGCCAAACGCAGGCAGTTCCTTTTTGATGGAAGAGATATGGAGAAGCATGAACGTGGGGAAGGCTTTCATTTTCTGTTTTAGAACGCTTTCCCGCTGTGGTGAAAGTTACTTGGGGATTTGTGGGTTGGTAACTAGGATATAGCTTAGGGAATTGGAGGATGTATTTGTGGGAAAATAAACAATCGGAAAGTGCTAAGATGAACTAACAGAGGATATTTTTATAGAGTTTTATGATAAAGATAATTATCATTTACTAAGCATTATATGCAAACAAGCAAAATATATATGCATATAATAGAAATAGCAAGATAGTCATATAATGTTGAAAGGGACAGCATTGTTTTAACTTAAACAATGAAAGAGGACTGTTTAAATTCGAAAAATTATAAGTATTAAGACTACTTTACCCTTGATGAAACCATGATTAAGGTATTAGTTGGAAAATTAGGTTTAGATCAATTCTTTAATAATTTACGTGTACAAAAATCAACCTTTGTCTTAAAATAAGTCTTTTTTTTATCGTTAATTTTTATACCTCAAATGTATAACTGTACCAATGATTAGACATATATGTTGTAAATTAGGTGAAGTAATACATAATTTGGGATGTAATATTTATGAATCAAAAATAGTCATATTAATGTATTTAATTTATCAATTATTAAAATGGAACAAGAAGCAAGATTATTTTGTATTCTTCAGAAATTCAAGCTTTTTAAAAACACCCCTTTTATCAACAAAATCTTTTTCATAATGTTTGATATCTTACTCCCTGTAAATTTTGATAACCCAGTACGTTCACAGTACAAACAAAATTTTATTTATAACAGTTATAAATGGAATTTACCACTTTAGACCAGCTCAATAATTATTAAAGATTTATAATATTACTTCAATTAGTATAAAATGTTATTTTTGTCTGCTTCAAAACTAGTAATATTAATATCATTAATCAATTCAATAATAAACTATTTCAGACCATGCTGAGTAAAAAAATTAAATGCTTTTAAATTACATTTATTTTATAATTAATTTTTTAATATATTCAATGTGTGACATTGGGCTATTCGCGGTTTCTCTTCACTAACCTTGGGGACTTTCAATTGAGATTGATTGCTTTCGCTAAACAACCTTTGCCCAACCAATAATGAAACGTGATGAAGAACATTAATATGTAAAGCAGTTAGGAATGAAGTGAAGCGGTGTAGTTGAGAATTATATAAACTCCATCTGAAGGAGTAGAGTATCTGAAGGAGGATCAGAGAGGCGTTGTAGTGAGAGGAGGTGGAATCCAAGTGCTATAGTATAGAAAGGCGGATTTACAGATTAGTATTGAGGTCCGAGTGTAAATCACTCGGATTGAGAATTGTTCTAGTATTTTCAGCAGTTGTTCCAGATTCGGAGTTGCAGTTGATAAGAGATATTGGTAAGAAGCTGTTAGATTATTATTGGTGGGTTGAATTAAAGCGTTAGTAAACTTAACCTGGAGAGCACTATTATTGATGTTATAGTAGATATATATTAATAAATGGTGAAAGTTGTTTTGGTGGTTCTGTAATTATTGGTGTCGTAGTGTTTAATATTTAAAATTAGTGATGGCACAAGATAACGCCCGGGTCGACCGGGTGTTACAAATGCTTTTATATATATATATATATATATATATATATATATTCGTCCATTCTGTAGAAACCTATTTTAAAAATTATTTTCATGTTATTAAAAACTTTAAATAATGCTTGATAATAATACTAAATAATATCAGTATATGAAACGCACCCACGCAAAAAATGCTTCAATATGTAAGGTTTGAATAACAAATTGTTGTGTGAAATATAATCGCTTTTCATTCAGTTAAGATTCAGTTTTCTAATATACGTTTTGTAAATTAAAAGAAAAATCAGAAAGAAATAAAATTTCATCTTGTTAGAAAATATATAATAAATTATTTAAGAGATGCGATTTAACGCTGAAGCGCTATAAAAATGCAACGGAGAACTGCTGTATTATGTTTTGCATGCTCATATATTGCACTACTTGATTCACATTCTGTAGAATACATAGATCGTAACAAATACATACAGCGTTGAACAAAATACATTCAGCAACTGTTACAATAGTTTTTGATTCAATATCCAAGAGATAAAATTGATACCCATAAAGAATTTATGACTAACCTATTTCAACACCACTGACATGTCTCAGAAGAGAGCAACTTGAAAACACTTCTTATCAGACAATCGATCTCTCAGAATTTTGAGATCTAAGTGGAGAACGCCTCCAGTGGAATAGCCAAAAAGTTTCACTCTTATCATTTTCGTCCCTCCTCTTCCCATTCCCTCTAAAAAACCTTGCAATCTCTGCAGGTGCCGTTGCAGGAGAGCTTTCTACGCGAGGACAAACTGATTGCAATGGACATCTCTTGGGAGTGGACGATCGGAACCGGTAAAAACCGGTAAGACGCTCAACTCAATTCCCACCGTTACGCTGGAACCATTTGTCTTTGGAACCTAGTCCTCCTGGGAGAACGTCTGTAGTATTAAAATTTTAATTTTTTTTTCTGTTCCAGTTTCTCATTGGTAACTATTGTTCCTCTGGGTACATTTTCCGATTACAATAGGAGCTTTTAAAAGGAATGATTTCTTTCTCATTCTATCTATCTTTTCTTATTCCTTTAAAGATGTTAGAAAACCATTTCCTTTACTTTGTAAAATAGGTTTTTTTTATGGGAACTGTGGAATCTGTGTCCTGTTCTCGTCTTCCCTTTAAAAACATTTTTTAAGAATGTACTTCGATTAAATCAATAGTTTGTAAATACAATTTTATATTACTGTAATAGACATTTAGAATTTAATTGAAATTGAGAGAAATTGAAATGAAATAAGTATTTTTTTTAAAAAAAATAAATTACTAACTCATATATATATCTATATATTTGAAAATGTAAAAAAAAAGTAATGAATTCTTTGCATGTACTTTGTTAAATAAAAATATAACTTGTTAAATAAAATGATGGAATTTTTTTTTCAATTTTGAATTTCTTTATTTTGATAAATAATATTTTATATTGCATTCCAGATACCATTTTATATTCTATTTTATCCCCATGAATATATAATTCTTTGAGTTCTTTAAAAAAAAAAATGTAAAATCGAAGAAACTATTTTATTAATAGATTGACTATAGTATTACACACGCGCACGTATATATATATATATATATATATATATATATATAAGCTAACCAATATTTTTCTAATATAAGTGATTAGAATGATTCTGATGCATTATTGAATATTCTTGAATTAACCTTGAAACCCATTGAATTCAATATTGAAAACAATACTTGTTAAATGAAATGCATTAAATGAAATTCCACATTTTATAATTCCTGGTAAAATGTATGAATAGTTGTGATGATATTTCAGATTTTAATGTTAATTTAAATTTAAAATAAAAATTTTAAATTTTATTCACTATTGAAAATATTTCACTATTAAATACCTCATATTTACATTGAATTATACGTTATAATATGATTATTTGCTTTATTCGCACATGAGAGAGTTATATAATTTCATCGAGTAAAAAGAATTGAAAAAAACATGTAAAATTATAATATTATTGTTAAACTTGATTACTAAACATATAGTTAATTATTTTGACTAAACATATTTCTTAATTTATACTTTAACTGCTTTGGAATGTAAACACAAACCATTTGAATAAATTGATATATTTCGTTTGCTTTCCTGTGTAATTATTTTCAGTATATTACAATGTAAAATCTATTTTAGGAAAACTTAATTTCTAATTTTACAATTTATAAATGGAAAAATAAAAGAATTTATAAAGCCCATTTTGATATTTTTCATCTCGAAGAAAATGAAATTGCATTATTGGTTTAACTGATGTGATCCTTTTAAAACAAAATTCTGTTAAAACACTCATTTTTTTTTGTTTATACAATAATTCATTTCTTGAGAATCCAATATAAAAATACACTAGAGTCTACTTTTCCTATTTAAACGAATGGTTTTTAAGACACGGCTTAAATTACAACATAAATAAAAGAAATGTATAAATTCCTAATACATTTAAAAGAAATCTCATAAAATTCCGTAGTTGAATATTTGTGGTTCGAAGAAGAAAGTTTACTATTTTTATCTCCATTCTGAAAAAAAAAAAAAAAAAAAAAAAAAAATCAGACATCACATGGCGTGAAATTCTTACCTGAGTAGATGGCGCTGGTTTCGTTTTGATTTACTTTTGCCTTCTTGTTTTTACGAAGCAAGCAGCGCCTCCAGGCGATGTCGTGAAGAAACTCGATTTCCAGGTCCTTACTCTTCTTCTGAAAGGCATTAACATGTGAATCGCCCGGCTTTGGATAATGGAAAAGAAAAGCTCTAAATCGCGTTTTCAAGCTTAGAGGCACGGCTGCTGAATAAGTTGAGAAGATTCGATGTTGGCGAAAGTACCATTTTTTTCTCACACACTCTCTCTCAGGCCCATTGAAAGTTTTTGTCTCTCTTTCAGAAAGGATTTAGCCAAAAATTTAAGGTAGGCTTCTAGGTGTTCGTGATTGGAAATTGAGGTGTTTGTCAAAGCGTGAATGCTCAATTTTGTCTCTGTTTGATAATAAAACTGGGGAAGATATTTTCGGTACTTTTTTTCTCCCTAGACTTATTTAATCGAAGATTGAAACAAAGCAAGTAAATGCTTTTTTTTCATCAATAGGGGTTTAAAGAGATAAAAAGTTTTACTACCAGTAATTTAAAGTTTACCAAAATTTTCTTGAAGTTTGTGGTTTTATTTACCAGTGACGTGGTAGAAAAATTGATTAGAAATAAATTAGCAAACATTTAATAACGAATATAACTGAATTTATTCGATTACAAATAACTATTTAGAAGAAAAGATAGATAAGAAACTTAAATCGCATAACTGGTAACTTACAATATGTTCAAGCATTTATTTCTCCAAAACTCTATCATGTAAAACTGAATCTCCAAGTTATCCTTTGGTGTGGAAGTTGATAGAATGTGGTACTAGCTCAGGGATTGTAAACCCCAGAAATATTAATTCTATCATCAAAAACTCCTCTCGAATGTCTTGTACAACAATAACTTTTAAATTTACTTCTTAAATACTTATGAAAGAGTGAATTGATAACGTTATAAATTAATTCTATCGTAAGAATACTCAAACGCTATCGTACTCACAATATTTTTTTCTAAAAATTATAGAGTGTAAGAAAAAGTAATTCAATGGTGTACATGGGTGTGGGATTACTTTTTAACGTTATACATAGAAAACACACTATATCTACTGGCGACGAATCTCGTAATTTTGAATCTAGGTCAAATGAATTAATCACAACCTGACCTGGCACTTCTCTCTCTAAGCTACCTAAACATCGCAAGAGGAGGACTTGGAGCTTCGACAGATGTAACGTGCAACAGCCTGGCTACACAGGGGATTTAAGAGATATCAGGACACGACTCCATTCACAATGGAAACAACGTCAGCTGCTAGTGCACAACCCTAACCACTAAGCCACGGAGACTACCACGGAGACTGTAGGAAAATTCTGTGAATTTTTATTTGAATATATAAACTATATATATATATACATATGTATATATATACTCTATATATATATACCTGCCATATATATATATATATATATATATATATATATATATATATATATCAGAATCCTGTAAAACATTCTATACCACTTCTAAGTCCAAAGATAGAGACATCTAATTTTAATTACTTTATTTCCTCGTTTTTGTTTCTTTATTTTGTTTGTTAATACTAATCTGATCATATTCCCCCGACTCATGAATAGTACGACATGCAAGCTCATGGTGAGGCTCTATGAAATAAAGAAAAGATGCCTGAACCACCATTTGTAGATTTGTGTGTGGACACACTACATGCCTTATTTTTGACAAGGGGCAGAAAGTTTTTACGACGAGCATAGTTGTAATGTTTCTCGGGCCTTTTAGAAGCATCTTTTAAATTGCATGGGTCTTGACAGAAACAATGTGTGACTATATGAAGGGTTTTGATCTTGTTGGCATGGTTTAGCTTTCAACATGTCCTTAATGAAATACAAGTCAACAACATAGCAACAAAGTCTGTTCATGTTTTTGATTTTTATTTTACTATATTTATTGTATCAATATTCTGATAATTTAATTACTTTTAGAAACTATACTATTTCAATTATTGTTATTCATTGTTCTTATATTTTTAAATAATAGTTTATTTTTATTATTAGTTTATACCATTATATACATATGAGTGTGTTTGCTTATAATTTGTGATAAAACTTACTTGCAAGAACTATTATTTCCAGTATGTTTTTAAAATAAAAATAAAATCATTTTTCTGGAATCGAAGTTTTAACTTCGAATAATCCTTTTTTTTTGGTGATCGATTTTCTCACGAGAAAAGTCAAAGTCTATAAATAAAAAAATGCTCCAATAAATTGACTAAGAATTTTTAATGTTGTACATAGTAAAAAAGTTTTTATTATGGAAATCATCAATTATTTTCAATTTTTTGCCTGACCGAAGGAGAAAAAAAATAATACACATGTAATCAATTAAGAATTACTTTTCCAGTGTTTTAATTTGGATGTAATCTAGCTGAGACTGATAAAATATTAAAAGCTTTTATGCTCGATAGATTAATAAAATGCTTTCAGCAATGTACGTTGTATTTAATTCTGTATGAACATATTTTTAGCTAATGTAAGTTTTCTTTTATAGATTCATTTTTTTAATAATTTTAATGTTAAAATATAGAAGTAGATAAATTAATTACACATATAATAAATTCTCAAACATAACAGAGGTTAAGTAATATTAAATATGCAATTAACTGCGTAATGTTAAAGCATAAATCGTTATATATTTATAAGAAAAATCGAAAGTTAATCCATTTAGTTGGAAACAAAACTTTTTTTTCCCTTACGAATTCATTACAATTTAAAAAGTAATTTTGGATGTTATATACATATATTATTTTATTAATAAATAATTATATAATTATTTTCTGTATATTCCTGTGAACGTAACTAATAAAACTCTAAATATTAAAATATTAGTTTACTTTAAAAAAATTATTTGTTGAATTTACTTTCAAATGTTCTGTTGTTGAAAAAATATTAAGGTTTGCCGATTTTAAATATATGCTTGTCATATTATTAAAACATTTATAATGTTACAATGCATAATTATCATGAAATTTAAAATTTACAATCATTTTAGATATTGGCTCATATTTTTTTTTTAAATTTGTTTCACACAGTTGCAATTGCATCAAAAAAATAAATAATAAATAAAAATATTTTAAAATGTAACATTGGATAAAGAAAGGTTTTGAAAATTTTAAATCTGATAAAAATTCAATTTTATTTCCAACGTCAATTAAAATCATTTGTCATTTGTTGAGAATAAGAAAAATAAAACAATATAGGATCTCCCACATAAAAGATTCTGCATTATATATCTACCACAAAGGCAGAGACTGAGAGAATAAATATATATATATATATATATATATATATATATATATATATATATATATATATATATATATATATATATATATATATATATAATCAGAATCTTTATGTGGGAGATCCTAAGTATTGTTTTATTTTTTCTTATTCTCACAAAATGACAAAATGATTTTCAATTGAGCGTTGGAATAAAAATGATGTCTTTTATCAGATTTTAAAAAAATCAAAACCTTCTTAATCCAATGTTAGATTTTTAAAAATGGTTTTTTATTATTTATTTTTTGATGCACTGCAAACTCGTGAAACAAAATATTAAAAAATACATGAGCCAATATCTAAATGATTAATTTTAAATTTCTGATAATTATGCATTGTAACATTATAAATGTTTAATAATACAGCAAATATATTTAAATCTAAAACCTTAATATTTTTTTCTCAACAACAGAACATCGGAGAAGAATTCATACAACAATTTTAAAGCAACCATGTTTAATACATTTAGAAGTTAGTTACGAGTTCCACAGAGAAGATAAGATAATTATAATTATTTTTATTAACTAAAATAATATAAATGTAACATCCAAAATTACTTTAAATCAGCTGAATTCGTAGGAAAAGTCTTGTTCTACTAACAACGATTAACTCGTTTCTTGATTATAAGAGTATATAATGTATTTATGCTTCTTAATATGTAGTAATGGTACTAATATTTAATACTTAACCCTCTGTTATGTTGAGAATTTATTATATGTGAAATTAATTTATCTCTTATATTTCTAACATTAAAAATAAAAAAAAAGAATCTATATAAAAGAAAACTACATTAGCTAAAAAATATGTTCATACAGAATTAGAAATACAACGTATTTTCTGAAATCACTTTTAGTTTAATCTATCTGACCAAAAAAAAGCTTTAATATTTGGTAATTGTCTCAAAAGTAGGATCGGCAAATTTAGTAACCTGGTAAAGAATTTAATTGATTTACCAGTAGTGTTTTTTCTCTCCCTTCTTGTCAAAAAATTATATATGATTCCATAATAAAAACTTTTCATGTACAACATTAAAAAATTTTAATAATTTATTGGGCATTTTTATTTAGAGGATTGACTTTCCGTGAAAATTCATCAACCAAAAAAAAAAAAAGGATGTTTTGAAGCTTAAAACTTGATTTCAGGAAATGATTTCTATTTATTTAAAACATACTGGAAATAATTTTCGCAAGAGCTTGATTGCAAATTATAAGCAGACACATATAATCATGATGTACATATATATATACAATAATAGAGATAAACTATTATTTAAAAAATATACAAACATATAATAAATACATTGAAATAGTAAAGTTTCTAAAAGTAATAAAATCATCACGAATATTGTACAATAAATTAGTAAAATAAAAAAAAAACATGAACAGATCTCATTGTGCAATGTTGACTTCATTATGACATTGAAAGCCATAAACCATGCCAACTGAGATCAAAACTCATGATAGTCACACATCGTTTCTGTCAAGACTCCATGTCATCTTAAAAGATGTTCAAAAGGCCTGGAGAAACATAGCTATAAGTCGTCGTAAAAACTTTTGCCCCTTTTATTAAAAATTATGGCATGAAAAATAGGTCCACACACAAACCTCACAAACAGGGGTTAAACAGGCATCTTTTCTTTATTTCAAGAGCCCTCACATGATCAAATGTCAATAATGTTCATGAGTGGGGAATATGATAGATTACGTATTAACAAAACAAAATAGAGAACAAAACGAGGAAATAAAGCTAAATTAAAATTTAGATATCCTCCTTTGGACCTGAAGGTATAGAATTAGAGAGATCTGATATATATATATATAAATATATATATGAGAATAGAAGATATATATATATATATAGGCAGGATAGTATATATATATAGTATATATATAAATGTTTATATATTAGTTTATATATAAATTAATTCACCTTCCTGCCCAACTGCGGTGGTAGCTCAGCTTGGCTTAGTTTAGGCTGGGGTTGCACTCAGCAGGCTGACGCTGTTTCCATTGTGAATGAGTCGAGTCCTGGCATATCTCAACTCTCGTAGAGCCAGGGTTGTTGTGTGCAATCGTTACACTCTGCTCGAGCTCCAAGTCTCCCCTTGGAAGAGCTTAGGTAGCATTTAGGAGAGAGAAGTGCCAGTCAGTGTTGGTGATTAAATTCATTGACCTAGATTCAAAATTACGAGATCTCTGTAGATATAGTGATGTTTTCTATTAAACGTTAAAAAAGTAATCCTCCACACCCATGTAAACACTATTATTAATTATTTTCATACTCTCCATAATTTAGAAAAATACTGTGAGTACGGATTGTTTAGTAATCTACTGATAGAATTTAATTTATAACGTTATCAATTCAATCTTTTCGATTAAGACAGCAAAATCTTAAAAGTAAATATTGCTTGTACAAGACATCTGAGAGTAGTTTTTACGATAATTATTTCTGGGGTTGTATAACCCTGAGTATACCACATTCTCACATCAACTTCACACCAAAATGATACCTGAAGATTCATCTATGATATTTGGGGAAAGTACAACACTTTGAAACATATTGTGTTACCAATCATGCGATTTAAGTTTTAATCTAATTCTTTCTTTTAAAATGCAATTATTTGTATATAAATAATTTTATGTTATATCTTGTTTTTGATTTTGTCTAATTTATTTCTTAATCAATCTTTTCAGCCACGTCACTGGTATAAAAACACAAACTTAGAATTTCTGTCCAAACTTAATCATTGGTAGTAAAACTTTTATCCTTAAACCCCCTATTAGAAAATGAAAAAAAAGTATTTACTTGTTTTGTTTAATCTTTCATTAAATAAGTCTTAGGGCGAAAAAATGTACTAAAATATCTTCCAGTTTATTTATCAAACAGAGACAAAACATTATATCATTCGCTTGTACTAAACACCTCACTCTAAATCACAACACCTAGAAGTTACCTTAAATTTTGTGCTAAAATCCTTTCTTGAAAAAGACAAAACTTCACATGGCCTGAGGAGAGTGTGGAGAAAAAAATGGTATTTCTGCCAATATCGAATCTTTCTTCAACTATTCAGAGCCGGCTACTAAGCTCTGAAAACGATTGTCTTCTTTTTTCATTATCCAAAGCGGATTGCAGGCAAGTTAATGCCTTCAGAAGAAGAAAGTGGCGGACCCTGGGAAAATTGAGTTTCTTCACGCGATGCCTGAGTAGCGTGCTTGGTTTGTAAAACAAGAAGGCAAAAGTAACACAAAAACGAACAGCAGCCATCTAATTCAGGTAAGAATCACGATGTGTTCTGATTTTTTTTTTTTTTTTTTCAGAATGGAGATAAAATAAAGCTTTTTCTTGAAACCACAACATATTCAATCATTGAATTTTATAGATTTCTTTTAAATGTATTAGAATAATATTTTATATGTTGTAATTTAGCTCGTTCTTAAAACACTCGTTTAAATAGATAGTGATTCCAGTGTATTTTATATTGATCTCAAGAAATGAATTATTGTATAAACAAAAAAATAAGGTTTTGAATAGAATTTTCTTTAAAAGGATCTTTAACCAGTTAATATTCCAATTTCATTTTCTTCGAGGATGAAAAATTAAAATGTAAGGTTTATAAATCTATTTTTTTTCCATTTATAAACAGAAAATTAGAAATTAAGTTTTCCTTAAAATAGATCTAAGACTAATAGTACTGAAAATAATTATACAGAAAGCAAAACGAAACAAGGTCAATCTATCCAAATGGTCTTTACATTCCCAAAGTCAGTTAAAAGGATAAAATTAAGAAATATGTTAATATGCAAACTAACTCCATATGTTTAGTAATCAATAACAAATTATAATTCTTAGCATATGTTTTTTTTCATTCTTTTTACTGATGAAATTTATATAACCTCTCTCATGTGAAAAAGCAAATAATCATATTATAACGTATAATTCAATGTAATGAGGTATGTTATTGTGAAATATTTTCAATTAGTGAATAAAATTTGCTAAATTTTGATTTTAAATTTAAATTAACATTAAAATCTGAAATATCACATAACTATTCATACATTTCTACTTGTGAGAATTGAAAATGTGAATTTTGCATTTCCATTTCTATAACAAGTATTGTTTTCATATTGAATTTAATGGTTTCATATTAATCTCAAGAATAGTTAACCAATGCTCGATAACTATTCTAATACTTAATTTAAATATTGTTAGTACGATATATATATATATATATATATATATATATATATATATACGCGCGGGTGTAATAATTATAGTCAATCTATTAATAAAAAAATAGTTTCTTTCTGATTTTTTATTTTTTTTTTAGTGAACTCAAAGAATTTATATTCATGATAAAATAGAAATAAAATTATTGGAATGCAATATAAAATATTATTTTACTCAAAATAAAGAAATTCAAAAATTGAAAAAATTTCATCATTTTTACAAGTAATTTTATTTACAAGTACATGCAAGAATCGTATTACTTTTTTATTTCAATCAAATATATAGATATATATATGAGTTTATAATTATTTTTTTTTTAAAAAAATATTATCATTTCAATTTCTCTCTAATTTAATTAAATTCTTAAATCCATTACAGTAATATAAAAAATTGTATTTGCAAACTATTATTTAATCTGAAGTACATTCTAAAAAAATATTTTAGCGGGAAGATGGATACTAGTGACACAGATTCACAGTTCCATAAAAAAAACCATTCATTACAAAGTAGAAGGAATGGTTTAACGTCTTTGCAGTGAATAAGAGAAAAGATAGAATAGAAATGAAATCATTCCTTTAAAGTCCTATTGTGAATCGAAAAAATAAAAGTACCCTTAGAGGAAACATACTATTACAATGAGAATACTATAACAAAAAAAAATTAAAATTTTAATACATAAGCGATCGTTCCAGGAGAATTAGGGTTCTAAGCATAAATGGTTCCAGCGTAACGGTGGAATTGAGTTGAGCGTCTACAAA
>BMAW01004647.1:270036-278094 GCA_019974015.1 Nephila pilipes | reverse complement strand
TTGGAATTACATTATCTCTCATTTTAAATTTATTTCTTAACTTTTCTACCGTTATGTGTTTCGTACGTCTTGGTAATCTTTTGATACTTGAACATTATTACAATTTTTAAATTACTGATTTTATTTTTAAGTATTAATTAATTACATGTTTGATATGTATTTTTGAGTGTGTCATGATATATTTTCTTCAATTTAATGATGGATTGACATTATAAACTTCTGTAATCCTTAAATTATAGATACAAGATTTTTATTTCCTCTCTGTCTCTTAATATTCATTTCGACATCTTTTACTATATGTTTAATACAGTTTGTAATGTTTTCAATATAATAATTTTAATTTTATTTAAGATTTAATGAGAATTTAAAATTTTGTCTCTACTTTAAATTAATAACTACAAAATTATTTGTATATTTCTCCTTAAAACTTTGAACTAATGCCTATTCTAGTTTTCATTTAAAAATTTGAACATGAATATTCTTACAGTTCTTTTGCGAATAGAAATATTTTATAGAGAAAAAAATATGTCTATAAATTTTTTTTGAACATTGTTGTTGTAAAATTGTTGTTATTGAATTAACTTATCGCTTTCGGTTTCTGTCTAAATTATATAACTTGAAGAAACTGAAAAATATTTAAATGGCAAAAGTAACAAATGGATTTAATAAATATTATAACAATAGTATAGTAACGCTTCACAGATTTTCTTCCATTAATGTTTTGGAGATTTAAAATATTCAGAATATATATTTAGAGGAAATGCTTTTTTGAAACATAAGCCCCTTCTTACTTTTCATCCTTTGGAAAATTTGAATAACAAATACTATTTTATATTATTCTTATATACTCGATGTAAAAAAGACGTATTTGAATTTGTGAAACTTCGGATTTGGTAAATGCGCTTTATGTTCTCGATGTAAGATAATTTCGTGTAGTTTTACAGAGTATATTTCAACAATCCTCTCTATTTTAAGATACATTACATAATGTATACGTTTTTCTGTGTAAAATGTCGATACATGATGAAAACAGTTCTCCATTTTATATTTCATAAAGCTAATGTAACTATTTCTGATAGGAATTATGTTTTATTTTTGTTCTGACATCGTTGTTCAGACATACCAGCTGCATTTAAACATACAAAACTAACGCATTTCAAACATAATGATTTCAAAATTACTGTTTATTTAAATATTGCTTATATATATATATATACGTGTGTGTGTGTGCGTGCGTCTGTATGTGTGTGTATACACACACACAAACACATATGTGTGTTAAAGTAGGTCTGTGCCTTTAATTTATTCAGTCGATATGCGTGCAAAATATATTCACTTTCGCTGCTGAGTTTGTATGACCATGATATTCTGAAGGTAAGCTGCCGTTGTGTACTCCATGAAAAATCTTTTTTAACGAATGTGACATCAAAAGTGAAAACATTAAAACAAACTAAATGCAGAATACGAAATTTGATTGCAAATAACATAAACAGAGATAGACTCCATTTGCGTACAAAAGTGCAAGCACAGCCCAGTCACTAATTATAGTGCAAATGTTTAGTAGGCTTACATTTTCTCAATAAATATCTATTTGATAAATTTACAAGATTTCCTTCATTAACAGAAATTTTCATGCAAAAAGACGGAACTTCTTTTTAAAGAATATTTTTTTCACGTTATTTATTCATACATTTACAAACAAACTTTTTAAATGCGATCAAATATTTAAACACGTTATTGAAGATCAAGTATACAAGCGGAAACACAAGTAGACTTAAGTTTTTCGAACTTAACTTACTAACTATTGAAGTTCGGTGGGGTTCTTTTTTTTGAAATTTGATTGGTGTAAATAGTAAAATTAATTTTTTATGTGAAATGATCATAATAATAATTTCGAATATGATAATATGATTTGCTTACCACTCAAAGAGAGTCTTTGGTTATAGATCTCTGTTATATATATAGGGTATGAAAATATGTACTAATATGAGATGCTAAAATATCTATAGAGCATTCTGATATATATATATATATATATATATATGGTATGGAATTATATTCTAATAAGGAAGCTGAAAATATATATAGAGAATTTATGAGAATTGGAATAAATATTGAATAATAAAATGTGATAAGTGTTTCTATTTCAAGAATAACTAAGTTCATGAGAAAATATTATAAATTATAATTAGAGTTAGAAAATTGAACCAATTCGTGTAGACATTTTATACATGAATATTTTAAATTGTGTATTTCTTTAAATATATACCCATATTTTTTTTCAAATGTTTGAAGCAGATAAAAATATTTTTTTTGCAATAGTTTTGAATAATTATTATTACTTATATTTAAAAGAATAACCATTTCTAAATATTTCTCAACTTTAGAAACACGATATTATAATTCGCTTTTCAATTTGATAAAATCCGGAGCTTAGTGAACAAACAGAAAATTAATAAAAAGTATTAATAATATGTAAATCATTCACATTCCTTAATACCCCATCTAATAGAAAAATCGTAGATTTCTCAAAGCGTAACTTTCTTTCAAGTAGCAGAAAATATCGAATCTTACGTCATAAAAACAAACCGAACATATTTAAAATGATAAATGGTTCCAAATCTTGAAGCAAGCCACATATTTCAATATTTTTTAGACTTAAACCGAAAACAATTTTTCAAACGCCTCTAACTAGATAAAGTATACCTATCCATTTAATCTTTTTATATTATCCGAATAATTTACGATTTTTCATATGAATATTCTCCATTAATTTTGTTTATCTAATTTTTTTTTAATTCAACACGATTTTCCATAAGGCGTATCGTTGAAGATTTAAATATATTATGCAATAAATTTTCGATTATACGTAATGAAAAATACTATCGCTCTTTTGCATTTATTATTTCTATAGGCATACATCACTTTAGTAATCATTTCATGAAAAATGTTAAACTTAGGTACCATGTATTTTTTCATTTTCTGTAGAAAGAATATTCAATGTTATTTCTAACAGGTTTATTTATTTAAATTGACATTACAGTTTCATTATAAGCTTTGATCTCTTGTCGTATTTGATTCAGCTTAGCATTCATATTTTTATTTATTTTCCCGATCTTTGAATATTTTTAATAAACGTATTTCCATTTTGTAAAAATCTTGTTTTTAATAAATTTTGCTTTTTTTATATATAATAATAATTTCATATATATATATATATATATATATATATATACATTTTTATATTATTTTCTTCACTGTTAGTTTTCAATGCTATTACGTTTTTTAAACACTACTTTATAAATAAATTGAAGTTCACAAACAAACTTACTATAAATGCTTAGTTAAATTCTGTTTTGCTTTAATTATACATATTATACTGGAACACATTCATTCTTAAATTGAGCTATACTGTTACTTTTTTATAAAAATTAGATCGAAAAAGGGGTACAGGCATTTAATAGAATAATCAGCTTTCTAATATTTGTTGTAATTTTCTATAAATATTTAACTAATGTATAAAAGTATAAGAAAATTAGCCTTATTTTTTAAAAAAATTAAATTTAGAAGTGGATGTACAAATCACAAGAAATTAATCAATTAATCCAAATTTGTTTTCATTTGTATTATCGGTTTAATGAAATACGCAAAATAATAATAGAACACAACAAACTTCAGACCATGTTTTGTTTTTTTATAAGTTAATACATTAGAAAACCTGAACACGTAATGTTTTATACACTTAAAACGCAAAATATTAGAACTATTTTACTTTAAATTTAGAGCTTTAAATAGAAACGGATGATTAAAACGTAAAAAGAATAAAGTGCCTGAATATTGATTACTTCATTTAGATAAAAGTTTTTTCTACATATGTTTATTACACCTAAATAATTATAAGTTTCTATCATAATGTGCAAATGCTTTATATTGTTACAATGGAGCACTTAAACTCCATTGGCACTGAGGCATGACGTCCGTTTACTAATAGAGAGTACCCGGGTTCAAACCCAAGGACGGGAAATGATGAAAGTTCATGCAGAAGTTTTGTTAAATTATTCTCTGCTTTCCATTATAATTTCTGAAATCTTCTAGAGTATTCTTTACATTTTCAGAGCAGTTTACTGGAATATTCCCCTGCATGTATTTTCAGTCTGAGGGAATACTCCACCAAGTTTAGCTGCTCTCACAGCTTGTTAATAAACTATATTATTTGGATGGGTGTTTTCAATTCAACATGCTATCTCTCCAAACATCTACGCTACAATATGTTGTAATAATTTGTTTTGTTAACTGTGCAGGCAGTAAAGTACTTTATACACGATGACAATTGGTAGAATGAGTTATTGTGGCGTCAAACGATTGAAATTCTGAAGATTATTGAATTCAGAACAATGTGAAATTGTAACATGATTTTTGTTTACAGTCTAGGTCTGTATTTACTTAACATTCCTTGTTACGAGAATAACTGCAGTTCTAACTACACTATAGATGTTTATATGTGTTCCATGTCTCTCTAACGTACTCACCAGAAATTATCAGTGTAACAGCAGATTGCATTAATTGAATTAAAAGTTCAATTACGAAAAGGTGTTTTGATGTGTCAATAGTGCTTTCATATAACTTGAATATTTTAAAAGCACGTATTTCGAATTAAGAACGAAATAAACAATTTTATATAAAATAGTGGTAATTGAAATCTAGACGAACAAAACAAGCATTGAAACAAAAAATAAATTAAGCTAGAAGAACTATTTACTTAACAATTCAGCTCTTTAATTTAATAATAAAAAATTAAAACTTCATTGAAGAAAACTTCGACTTAAAGTTACTACCATCACATAGACAAGTAAGTGCACTTTAGATAAGTGCATGGGTTTGTTATTAAGTGTGCTTTTCATTTTGTTTTAAATTTCTATAATTAAAATCAGATATACATTTCAGTTTCAAATATAAGCTTATTTGAGATATTACAAGGGATCCATTGGATATTTCTTAATATGATATAATTTTCAAAATTCATTTAAAAGCACGTGATATGTTAGACCAATGAATTTTTCTGTAGGCTTTTCGAGCACTTAACTCAATTAATACCAAATTTAGTACCCTGATATAACGTATATATATATATATATATATATATATAGTGAAACATTTGAAATCTTCTACAGTAACAAGTAAAATTAGCATGTATGACCAATTAGTCAAAGTATTATTGCAAAATTGCAAAATTCTATGACCTCTTTAGTCAATGTATTTCTGATGAAGCTTGTAAATTAATAACAAAAGCTGTTAGAAATCAAATTATTTTTCTGATTTTAAGTGGATAGAACTAGTTTGTTATCTATGAATATTTGAAACCAATCAGAAAAATTTTCAAACTAAAAATATCTTAAGTAATTTTTTGATCAATGTATATGTAAATCTTGATTAATGTATATCTCAAATAATGTAAAAATATCTTAAGTAATTTTTTGATCAATGTATATGTAAATCTTGATTAATGTATATCTCAAATAATGTAAAAATATCTTAAATAATTTTTTGCTTCCCGTAATGTTTTTATAACTTTACGTCTTAAATTAATAAATGAACTTGAATATACATTTAGAAATGTAGTTTTTATATATAAAAAAAAGTCTTGCAAATAAGGTGACTAATTTTAAATTCTCTTACTTTTAATCCATTGTTATGATTTTAATAATATATGTTAAATGTTTTATATCAAAATTTGTATATTTCCTTAGAATACAATATTATTCAGACTTCATTACTCACAAAAACATTGTGTATTACAGTTTAATATTTTGTTATAAATAGAAAACATTAAAAAAATTGACTTTGCAGTATAAATTCGTATTATAAAAATGATTGAACCGTAAAATGAAGGCAGTTTTTATGACTAAAAATAGAAAAACATGGCAACGTCTTAATATATATTATAATAGCATGTTTATAACTGCTAATACAATAAACACTTTATTATATTAATAATCAGATGAGCAAAAACAGTATTACATATTTAATTTTTCTTTGTTCTTTACTATTCAAAAATGAAACATAAATATGCAAAATAAAAACTGTCTGTGAAGTGATCAAATATTCCTAAGAAATGATTATATCCTTTAAGTTTAATTCACATAACGGTGCTAATTAATAAAGTCTTTCAATTGCGTTATTCATTTGATCGCAAGTGACTTTCAGCAGACTAATGCATTACATTTCATTAAGGATTGTAATTAATTTAATCATTCTTACGGTCTTACAAAGTGTATGCAATATAGTTAGGATAATCAAATAGTTCCATTTGCCAGAGGCAGTTATAGTTTAGACCATCTGTCAATGCAGTCACAGGCGTTAGGAGAGAGATTGGTTTTGTACGATCTTTTAAATTATAATTAATCAGAGATTATAACGTGTTTCACTTTCTATCAGTAGCTAAATTTTATAAATCAGCTTAAATCACATTGTCTATTTTTATAAATCAGCTTAAATCCTAATAATAATTTTCAAAAAACTAATGAACATGTTTAATTGCTTATTATTGTAAGAAATTTTTATTTAGAGTTTTTAACTATAATAATGTTATATCTCGCATATTTTGTCCTAAGAAATAAGATTAGTAATTAGAATTCGATAATAAAAAATAATTAATAAATATATAACTAGGTTATAAATTTTTTTAAAATTTATATATAAGAGGATTTTTTTGATCTGATGAGAAAATTAGTGAATATCAAAACAAGTTTATTTACTAAAACTTTAGAAGTTATTCAATTATTTCTTTTTTATAAAAGTTTACATTTTATAACAGTACTATCATTAGAAAGTACTCCCCTAACTTAAGAAGAATAAGTGCATTAATAATTTATAATTAATAATTAATTTGACAAAGCTGCATGATCTAAATAAAGATGTCTCTATTTTCGCAAAGTATAGTAATTTTCATAGTTTTCATCTAAATTCTGATTTTATGGCCAAAAATGCAATGAAATCGGTTAACCTATACTTTTATTTATTAATCGGTATTCTAATATGTAATCAGACACATTTTATGCAGAAAAATTTACCATTAATTTTCGGTCTTTTTCCAAATTTATTTTTAAGCATAGAAATATTTTAGTATTTCACATACAGGGGGTTGCGAAACTCAAGGGCAAAAAATTAAGAAATGGTAGAAAACATCTAAACAAGTCATTTTCACTCTGCAATGCATAGGCGGAGAGCAACCGCGGTCAGCCGCTAGACGGCGCTGCAATGGAAAGCATAAAGCAGAGTTTTCTTACATATTGTCATTTCCAACGTGGATTTCAAGAGGTATGGTCTGTATTATATTATAATCAAATAAATTAATTTTCCAAAATAAATTAAAAGGACACTTAATCTAATGTTTTTATGTCAAACACCGTTATTCATGAAACGAATGAAAGTTTTAGATTGAAATATTGGTGTGAAAATAAAAATTAGGTACAATACATTAATTTGATTTTCATTCATTGTTAGTTCATTCGAAAAATAAACGAAGGAGATTTGCTGTAAAACTAATTTCCTTAAAATAAAAGAATTTTACGTTTTCATCATTATTTTCTGAAGGTAAAATTTCAGTTTTATGTTTAATACGAAATAGAAGAATATTTTTTTTAAAAAAATAATAAAACTTCGTTTTTAGAATCAATTCTAAATGTATATATATAACTACAAATATATTTAATACACCGGAAAGTAATATATTCTTTATTTCAAACTTGTCATAGTAAATCCAAACGCATCGATCATTATTAATAAAAGTTTACTTTGGAAGTTATTTTCCAAACTAAATTTATATACGTTTTCTACTGAAAAAATTATATTCTTGTGGAATTATGTTGGTGCTTCGGAAGTGTGCAGTTACCTTATATGCACTCCACGCACGCGATTTGCTCGTATTTTCAAAAAGAGATTGGATATGCGGTTCAAACATGATACTGATATATCAGAAGATGTATTTTATATGCTTAGTATATTTTGCAATGCACACACTGTATAAAAATTATTTAGCTATTGTGATAAAGAATTTGT
>BMAW01004647.1:210036-265036 GCA_019974015.1 Nephila pilipes | reverse complement strand
ATATTTGTATAATACAATTTTGAATGAATTAAAAAAAATAATGATAGGATAATTTAATTTATATATATATATATATATAACGCAACTATTTTATATAACATTTTATTATTATATTTTTAATACTGTATCTTTTCCAAAATTATTATTACGTTTGATATAATTATAGATAATCTTCCGGAAAATGGAAGTCTGATTACCACTCTTCTAAAAAGTTACCTTATGGGAATTAAAACTAAAATTCATTCGTTCTCTTATATTTATATTTATGTATGTATGTATAATAGTATCAATCTTTAAGTAATTCAATCTGATATTAAATTTTATTCAATTCTCTTAACGAATTTTTGCGCACCTGAACTTTTTGATTTTTTTTTCTTTTAGAGATATATCAAACGATTCTAAAGTTTTAGAAAAATTGTTTTAGAAATAGTTTATCCTTGAAATTTAGGTAGATAATTAAGTTTATATAAGCAAGATAAGTTTAGGTAAACTACAGATCTATTCATACACATTGAAATGCCACCGAAGAAAAGAGTGAGTATTTGGTCAGAAATTTCCAACATCTAAAAGACAAAAAGCTTTTCGTGCGTTAGAAACACATGAGCATGGGGAATTTCATCTATATCAGAATCGCATGAAAGCTTTTATGTCTAGGGCAAGAAAGATTTTGGCGGAAAGACTTTCGTCTACAGTAACGTATTAGAGCTTGAACGTCTAGGGCAACATATTGTTTACACTCTGTCTTTGCGATAAAATATGTGATAAAAGAAATTAAAGTGTTTTATTCAAATAAAATTTATAGTTTAGTCGAGCTTGGTAAAATTTTAAACAATTTTTCTTGAATCAAAGTAAAAGGTAATTACTCTTTATCTGGTAAAAAAAATTGTCATATAGATCCATTATCTATAAGTAAAGCCCGGACAATGCTAAATTTTAGGCTTGTAATACACTGAAATACGATTTTCTGTGTGTAATAATGAAATCTGAGTATATTTAAGATGATGCATATTTTAATTTAATGAAAATGCTTAATGTTTCGATGTCATTCATTAACTTTAGGTCAAGATACCTTACAGATGAGTTATGCTGACACCTGGGTTAAATTTAAAGTAATGTCTCGAATAATTTTTCTTCCAAACAAATGTTATATATTTTTCGAATAAATATTATGAATTATATTAGTATCTGCTAAATTAATTCATTTATTTCCTTGTATATTGGTATCAGTTTATAATTTGAATATATGCTTTAGGTTGAAGTAATTCTTTCTTAGATATGTAAAAACTGAATTAAAGAATTTCTCTGTTATACACCGCTTCTAATATGATGATATATTTCCCTTTTATGGTAATAAAGAAACTTTTCATATAATCGAATTCATGATAAATGTTGCAAAAGATGGTGAGAAATTTCTTTCACATATATGCATGACTCACACATTTATTAACATATTTTAATTTTAACTTTTTTCAAATGTTATCAAATGATTATGACACCTAAAACTATTTATATGGTACTAACCATTACAAACTATTTCGTTATTAAAGCAATCACGAAATTAAATTCATGTATTGAATATTAATTAGACTGAATATTCTTGTAGTGATTAAAAACACAGTACAGAAGAAAAAAGTAATAAAAATAATGAGGAACGAGCTACTCTAATCACATGCTTACGTGTCTTTCTTTTATTACGTATTTGAAGAACACTTGCTGAGTTTCGAGAATATTTTACTGTACATACACATGTTTAAAATTGTGCAGACGGCATTTGTGACCGGCTAAAAGTCGAGAAATACTGTACTGAAATCAAAATTGACAGTAAAGATAAACTTTGTTCTAAAACTCGAGCTGAATTCACACGCAAGAATTCGAAACCGAATTGCTGGATTGGTGCAGGATGAAAGAATGCACCGAACCATCGAACGCCGAATTAAGGCAAAGTTACTATAAGTAATGCTGCCTTCATCGTTGGAAAAGAAGAGCAATTCTTGCCGGAATGAACAATGCGTATGGAATCATAATTGTTATTTATGACAAAAATAATTCTAATTAATTTCCTTTATTTACTTAGGATTTTTATTGACACATATGGATATGAAGTGATGGATATTATTAACGGACCTCGTAATTTTAAACGTCGGTAAAAGATGAGTACGACAACAGAGCTCACTCCTCCCTCTCCACGCTTCCATACCATGCCAACAGGAGGACTTGAGACTTCGACATGATATAACATGCATTAGCCCTGCTATACTGCGGGATTTAACTATCATCAGGAATCGAACCCATGATTTGACAGAAACAACGCCGTATGTAATTCAGCGACCATCACCATTAATCTACCGCGGTCATTTGACCCATACGGAAAAATAATTCAATAGTATTCAACTTAAATGGTTTTGAAATTATTTCAATGATATTTTTCACACTTTAATTTTGTACATTAACGAATAATTAAAAGTGAGACAAAATTCGATATTAAAATAAATCTTTTTAATAAATTAATTTGCAATTAAAAAATATCACACTACCCACTAAATTTGCGGACACCTTTCTCTACTTCTTATTCGGAAATTTCTGAGCTTCGAGGAAATTCTAATAAATTCTATTATTCTTTTGAGAGAACGTACATACTGAAGCTTATTCTGTCTGCTTTTATGTAAGCATATTCATATTCATTATTCTAGCTCATTACTCAACACATTTTAGGGAAATGTCCTACAAAGCTGTACCCTGGACCAGTAAAGAACGCCGCTTCTCTACGACGACGTAAGCCAACAAGATGAATGTTTGGGTGTCAGTGTTAAGAAATTAACAGCTTGTGGTTCCTAACCGCTAACTGATTTGCATCTCAAAGAGTGAACATTTACATCATATAATCCATCTAATGTAAACAGTCACGCTTTTCTAAAGGACTAGGATTTACAAGCGAAGAGCTAATAAAGAGATGTTCAGGTAACTAAATTAACACATAAAATCCTATTGCAGAGATCAAAGAAAATATATTTTCAGGGAGCCAATAATAGTTTAGTTGCGGAAAAAAAATTTAAGATTCGAATATTTCTATTAGAAGTAGTCCAGATGATATTAGAATTAAATGTTAATGCTTACAATTATTGAATATATTTATACTGCAGTCCGGCCTGTTAACTGACGGTGGTAAGTGAGTGATAGTGAGTTTAATGGTGCAAGAGCCAGATATAGCTACAGTGCACCACACAAGGTATAACAGTGATATAGAAGTTTCGAAAAATGAAGAAAAGGGGGTAAACATTTGGTTGTAAAGAAATTGGGCCAAAAATAGAGATGGATCGCTTAGGTATCCCGGGGGCGTATTATCCGTGTTCATCAAAGACAGTAAGATCCATAGGAACGAAAAGATCATTAGGCTGCCTCGAGGGAAATGAATACTGTATGTACCTAAAGAATGCAAACCCAGTGGGACATTTAATTCTCGGTATTTGAAGTATTGTTTCTAAATCGCGTGTCAGTAATGATATAAACTGAGGATAAATATTGATTCCAACATCGATATGAATTCTCTGCATTACTCTTATATTCTTTTGACTTCATTTTTAATTATTACGGTAATCACTTATGTTAGAAAAATATATTCATTTTTCTTAATTTCTTAGCGATTAAAAAAAGTTGAACGTAACAGCTCACTGACTGCAGGATCTTGAAAATAATATCTCTCTTACAAATATAATTTAATTTTATGAGATATTGTGATTAATATCCAATCAAAACATTCAAAACCCCAAAAAATAAATAAAAAAATATCAAAAGGATCGACCCTTTCTTTTCGCTAAATATTCACACAAACCATACATCTCTAATACAAACTTTAGTTCATCTCCCTCTAGTTAGATTTCTATCTTTTGTAACAAATAAATCATCGTCTGTACTTAGCAATCAGGAGACTTGAGCATTCCAATTTCGTATTAGATTCCTACTCTTCCCCTGTTACTTTTTTTTTTGCGACATTTCAGGTGCGTAAGGATGATATGTCGCTTCTTCCCTATGTTTTTAATTTCACTCATTAGGAGATAAATTTACTAATGTAAATTGGAACTGAATGAGATGTTCATCTCCTGGTGTATGAAACAGAAAGAAAAAAAAGGTATTAATGTCCTCGTTTAACAGAAAATCCTGATGCCCTCTGAACTGTCATTAGAGGTTGAACAGTACTTCCTTCTCTTTCCATTGTTACTCAATTTAAAGTTCTTGGTCAACACACTCGCAAATTAACATAGTTACACAATAAAAAAAATAATTCGTTAAGTTAATCCCTGTCCTTCTATGTCTGAAGATTTCCTCCAAAAATCGCCGGACCCTATCTTAAGACTAATAATTTAGTTTTGTACTTAGCTGAGGCGAGCGACTCGGATTCGAGTCCTCAAGTGACTTAAAATTGAGGGTCCTATTCACAAACCTTATGTAGTTCTTTCCTGGCTGTGATCTGTTAACTTCTTACACTTTTTTGTGAGGACTCCATTTTTCCGTTTTTAATATCTAACAACTCTCTACCGCTAACTAACGTCAGTATTATATTTTTCCCTCCCTATAAATATAATCAATGAAACTTAAATATGCACTATAATTCTAATATAATCTTCAAAAGTAACATTTCATTCATGGGGGGGAGGGATTTTCAATTTAAACAATATTAGTGCAATAGAACCTGTTTTATAAACTGAGAATCAGAATATTTCGTTTTTAATAAATTATAAATCTAATTTGTAGCCAGGGAAATTTCCATTCTGTCACCATAAATATTCACTCATATATAAATACATGCAGTTCGCATGTATTTATTCACCAATATTACAAGCTGTTCACCAATAAATTCAAGGATAAACTTAATGACAACCGGGATTTACAACCTCGCCATCTTTATTTCCTGTTCTCACGACACATTTGTGCATTCGAACAATTTTGTCAAATGGAACGGGGCTATAAACGCTTTGGAACGTGACATCATTTTCATAACGAACAAATTTATATAAATGACAAGGAATTACGAATTTATGGCCGGTTTTACGAATTCTGCTGCGTTTGCATTTTCTCCAGTGATTCGGCGTGGACTCCTTTTAATATCCGAGGCTGTAATTATAGCTAAAAGCCCCGTTATTTGCTGCATTCCAATCTGAGAAACGTTTATCCACGTAGCATTTACATGGATAATTTGATCCCTTTATCGTCTACTATTTTCTATGCGAAAGAGGTGCATAAAAAAGCTGTTAAGGAAATATTTCGTCTGACAGGTGGTTTGCCTTAGGGTCATTAATAGCAGGACCACGCCCTGCGCTGAACTGTGTATCATCAGTCAAAGCTACACTGCGAGCTTAGCAACTGTTTTCACAAAGCAACAACGCCGACAAGTGTGAAGTAAATTAGCGTCATCCGAATGTCAAGTAGACGACACATGTTATGGAACCTAGGTGCGTGCCCCCCATTGAAAATAGGATTTCTGTTTCTGTGTTTGCTTTGAAGTAAAAGGTATTTTGTGGCACATTTTGTTGAGGTATTCGGTTTGGATTAAATATTTAATTTTTCTTACGATGTCATCATAAAATGTAAAAAAGAGAATGGTAACTGTAGTAGGTTTGGACAGGAAGGATTTTCTTTAAAATAATTAAATTCCAGGAAAAGATATTTCGTAATTATTTTTCATTTATTGCAAAAATGCAGCCTTTTGTAAGAAAGTTTTAAAATATATAATATTCATTTGAGGGAGAAATACTCGGTGATTTCTTCTTATTATTACAGAAATATTTTCTCTGGAATAAAATTTCTTACTAATGTGTGGTTAATAAAACACTTTTACTGGGTGCCATTTCTAGATTTAATTAAGACATAATCCTATTACCCGTCTTGTATTTCACCTTAAATGTTACTAGAATCACAAATCTAATTTTTAACTTAAGTTCAAGCGCATAAAGCAATTAAAATCAGTCAGTTATGCTTCCAAAACTATTAACATTTTATGGATTCTCTGGAAAGGGGAATGCTGTCAATCGGTTTCATGTCTCTTGGATGAGTATTATCAACCTCTATATTATTGAAGAGAATGCGCTTGCCGAAATACGACGGGAGAAAATCCTCCAAATAGTCAATCAACCTGACAGCGTTAAGTCCAAGTCACAACAAATTACGTAGATATGCAATGAAAAATATCATGCACTTTTTCTATTACCGTATTTCTCAAACACTTTTCTATTTTACCGTCACGACTAGACCAGAGTTTAATCTTGTTTGGCTCAGCATAGCCATATCTGGCTCTTGCGCCAATAAATTTTACATTCACTCACTCACTTTCCTATTACCGTAACCTCCTTTCAATTCATTTATCTATTACTCTTATACTACTTTATTATTCTATTTATTCCCTTTCTAAAGTTTACTTCATTTACATTACCACGTTTCATTTGATTGGACATAAGTATGAAAAGAATAGTCAGAAAGAGACCACAGACTTTAGTTAAGGGAAGTTTCGCGAATACCCCATGTTACAATGCATGTTGAATATCAAAGCAAAAGGTAATAAATTCATCTCTCTTCGTTTTATGAAATATATTAAAAAAAAAAACTATAATAAAATGTTAGCTTTTTTACTGCTTTCGAACCGATACACATAATTTGAGTATTATTGAAACAGATATTGTAGATTCTGAAAGATGGCAACGATTTACTCTTTAATACATGTCACTGTTTATTTGCCTAAAAATAATTATTTTAAATTCAATATTATGTCATACGAGTAATGAAACCGCGGTTAGGCTTCAAGAGTTTTTAGGCCAAGGCATTTTCCTGATTACTATAAGTCGCCTTGCCTCCTAAATTCCACGGTATAACCCAGTCATTACCAGCGTATCACGTTTGATATGCTCGCGGCGGCTCTCCTGTGCCCAGCGTATCACAATAGATACGCTTCGGAATGCCTTCTGCACAACAGCGTATCAATAGTGATACGCTTAAAGAGAGCGTTTTATTTGATATTTTTAATATTACTAGATGGTGTTACATTACCGCGAAATCTATATACATAGGTAATTTGGAGTGTTGACCTTGGTTATAGGGGCTTGGATTTCACTTCTGGGTATCAGGAGGAGGGGGGGAGGGGGTTAATGTTAAAAGCACATATTGCGGAGCGGTTCTTTAAATGTAATGACACTTGCACTTGCTTTAAGTTCACTTTTTTCTTTCTCTTGCTTCTTAGAAGTTCGAAGGATAAGTTATTGCCATTTATGGGGGTTAGGGCTTTAGGTAGCAGATGCTCTCAACTGTTCATTTCATTCAGTCGGTTTTTATTTGTCGGTTTTTATTTATTTTGCTCAAAATCTTGCGTGAAACGTCAAAATATGTGTGTAATTAAGACATATGACGTTGTACTATGCATTGATTTTTTTTTTATAAATATACCATAAGCAAAATAAGATTTATCTTTTATATCTATATATTCCATATAATGGTACATCATTACATCATGAAATTTATGCAACATATGTAAATATATTTCATATTTACTTAAAAGTATGATTTCGTATGTAATTTTATGTATAAAACATTAAATATTCGAATAAATACTTTTTCTTTTGTATATATTAAGTTTAATGCATTTTAAATAAGATATGTAAATACCAAACTGTTTTAATGAATAGCCGATTTTAGAGGAATTTTTTTTTTCGAATTAGGCTTAGTATCTAAAATCGTATGGGCAGAGCGTGACACTCCGCGGTAAAAAGCCGCGGGCCCAGAGAAGCACTTCTTTTTTCTCCCTCTGGTAGCGAAGGGGATAAATGACAATGTGTAAGAAAACTTGAGTTTTATGCTATCCTTTACATCGATAAGTAGCGATTCACAACTTGCTCTCCACCAATGTATTGTATGGTCAAATTGCTTGTTAAGAGGTTTTTACCACTGTTCAAATTTTTGTCCATGGATCTCGAAAAACTTTGCATATTAATTCATCGAGAGTCGGGGGTTGACAGCCTAGGACGTAAATTTATGTCGTTTCAAGAAAAAACAATATTTGAAGTAGTTGAATTTTGTCACTATTGAGTTTACCCGTGTGAATTTTAGCTCAAAAATGTAAGATTCCTCCCAATTTGAGTATGCCTATACATTCATTTCCATCTGTTACACTCACATTAAAGTCTCTTAATTCATATAGTCCTAGAAATTTTGAAAAAATGATTTTATTTATGTATTAATTTGGTTAAGAAATATTTTTTCTCTGTTTGTAAATCTGTGAAGTTACTAATTATTTCGATATTATTTTTTGTAGATTAAGATGTAAGGTTTTGTATTGTGTACTCGTAGTACATATATTATAACCTTCCATATCTGAATTGCATAAGATAGCATATATGTAAACGGTATACTTCATAAGTGTATTCCATAAGTATAAATAATAATTTATTTCTTCTAAGAGCTAATATTAAATAATTTTTATTGGATTTTAATGACAGTTATTTATATTTTTATCTACAGTTCACAAAAAGTATATTTATGACAAAAGTATATTGTAAAGTAAAATAAATAAATAAAAAAATAAAATATTCAACATGATTTCGATGTAGCAATAAAGCTGTGTATTACATGGATAATTAAATTTCGAAAGAACAATGGAGTAAATTAATTTAAACGTTAAAATTTATTTAAATACTCTTTTCAATGTCTCAAGATTCTATTAACTCAGAAACAAAACAGAAATTTCCATTTGTTTTTTTAATTTTTTTGAACCGAAAAGCAAGTTACTTAAAAAAAATTCAAATGTAATTAGGAAAGTACAATAATTATCCAAATAAAGCTTGAAATCTCTAACCCACCAGGTAACGTGTGAACCCTGGCAGAAAAAATTTAAACTAATTGATTATCAATTTGAATGGCAAAACAAAAGCAATTCTTACAGCATTTATTTTAAAAGTATTTTAAGTAATTTATTTTAATTGTCTTCATTCTAATCAAAACATTTACTACATTATCTTATTTTTCATTTAACACGAAGTACAAGTTTTATTTTCGTTGAATTTTGATTTCTTCCAATTCAGAGTTTAATTTGCGTAGAAATCTGCAAAAACTTATTCCATTAATTGAACAAAAAAGAATTAATTACCACAATTTGCTTTTCAATTAAGAAAATATTCGAAGAAATGGCTTGTTTTATATTATTTAGAATAATTCTTATTAATTAAGAAAATATTTAGATATCGAATTGTGTGTGTTCAAATTTTGATTTTTATGAAAGAATTTACGATCATTAATTTTCCAATTACATTCAATATTCTTAATTATAATTAGATGATTAAATTCATTAAAGCAAACAATATTTTATACTAATTAAATCTGAAACGGTAAATATTCTGGAGAAATCGTGATTTACTCGCTAAAACTTTCGATCAATATTTGTAATAAAACCACCAAAGTAAAATCAATATACTAATCCTTGTGTTTGCATTTCTTGTTAGTTTAAATTCTTTATTTGAGATAAATAGTTTGCTTTAGAGTGAAAAAAAATATTAGATAATTTAATATGCTTGTTCCAAAAATAATAATAGCTTGAAAAGTGTTTAGAAAGCACATTAGCAAATTTGGTCAACTATTATAAGTTGGATAAACTTATTTTAAAATATCATAGGCTATGAAGGTCTTAAATAGAAGTTAACTTTACTTTTTTTTAATTCTATTTTATTAAAAATGTTTTTTATAATAATTTTTCTTACATGTGCATTATTTGTTTTTCTCGATGTTTATGTTTTTTATGGATCTACAATGGATCTACTATGGATCTACTACGGATCTACAATTTAAAATGAATCTACAGCATAACTTTAACGCATAAACTTTATTTTCATCATTTCACCTGTTTATGAAGTACTTTTGATGATAAAGTTATTTTAGTCCATTAATGCTTCCAAAACTACAGACTAAATTATCAGTTAAACAGGAATTATTGTTGTCAGGATTATGTAATAGATTATCATATACTTTTGTGAAATGCCATTCTTTATTATATTAATTTAAGAGTAAATTATTTTTACAAACAAATGTAATATATAAAATAACGCAATAGTATTTTAAATCCTTATGATTAAGGAATCATGTGTACTTTTAAGCTTTATATGCATTTTATTTTACTTGTACTAATAAGAATAGTATCTATATAATATCAAGAAATTGCATATGTATTTACTGTAACGAATCAAATTACATTAACAAGGCTACATTCTGTATTTATATATGATATTTATGATTCTATTTGCACAGAAAAGTGATGCTAACTTATAAATTAATATAAGAATGTCTATTTCGTAGGACCGGGAAATGAAACTCGCAAATATAGGAAAGGAACGGCAAGGAAAAAGGAAACTTTTGCAGATTTTCAGTTTTTCTAAGACAATGTTTTCGCTTTCACAGAGATAATTAGATAGCAAATCTTGAAAGAATAGATTACTATACATAATATGTTGTCTAGACGCATTTATCAAGTAGCTAATTTTACTTTGTATCAGTGATACGATTTGGAAAATACGTATATTGCTATTAACAATCAAACATTTCTTAAAATATTAACAAACACACTTACCAGCTCTTATTCTTATATCTCGGCTGCTTATCTTTCCCACCAGATTGGAGGCAACGCATCTGTACGTTGATGCATGAATATCTTGCCTGTAGTTCTCCGCCATGAACGGCAAGAACAACAATGTCCCATTTGCGAGAGCTAGCCTTAGTCCCGGTAGGTCTTGTGCAGCCGTGCCATCAGCAAGAACCCAAGAAATAGAGGGCCTAGGATTTCCCAGGGCCGCACAATGGACGGATTCTCCCGAACTGTTGAGGAATATGACCTTGTTGGGTGGCTCTATCGTGAAGGTGGGAGCGCGATGCTCCGAAAAGGATAGCACACCTTTAAAAAAGAATAAAAATAGTTAATATTATACACACATTTAATTCGGTAAACATATAATAAAGAGGTAATAATATATTATGCAAACACATTTCAAATGATTCAGAAAAATAGTTGCGCATAACCTAGGACAATTTCATATTTAAAACATTAACATTTATTTGTTATATTAAATAAAGTATTATGTAAAAGAATATCACTCTTCTATATAGAACGAAAGTCATAAGTAAACTAGTTTAAATGTTAACAAAAATAGTTGCTAATGGATAACTGAAGAAATACAGCTCATATCAGAAAGTGATAACCTTAGTTTGAAACACAGTGAAATGAACAAATGTAGAATAATTTCGTAGACAAAAATGCAAGAAAGATTTGATCATTCAGCAAGCGGCCACAAAAACCTCTGAATAGTTGCTGGGAGAAAATGATGAATTTAGTGGTTTGAGATGCCTTCTACTTATCCAGGATAAACTCAGCAGGTCTCGACCGGAAATCCGGACAGGTCCAGGAGGGAATTCAAGCAGGATTGTTTGCGGAGGACTGTCTAATCCCAACTAAAACCCTTACCTATCCTCTTCTGATATGTTCTTCTGATGACTCTACGGTATATATACCAATATCTTGGTATTTATAAATGCATATATGCAAATTATAATAATATACACTACGTTGATCTGAAGAGCTAATCTAACAGCAAAATGAAATGGGTGCAAACCGAAAAGGACCCTCTTTATATAAACTGCTGAAATAATAAAATTCCACCTCAAAATTGAAATATTAAAATACTACCTCATTTTGATTTCGCGAATGTGATGTTCATCCTATGAAGTTTCTAATTACGATGTCAAATGTAGACTATATTTGAATGATAAAAATGCAGATTTGATTTGAATGATAAAGAGAGAAAAAAATAATGAAGGATTCTGTGGAATTACGTTTTACTTTCGGGTTTTGAATTTATTTTAATAAATTTTTAACGATCAGAAAAAGGTCTAAAAGAATAATTAAAATAGGTTTAAAAACATTTTTAAAAAACAATAGGAGAATATAGTTTACAGAAAACTTCGATGTTTTCTACTCTTCCAGATGCACTTTTTTGTATTCAAAAAGGTAAAATAGTATTAATTTTAGAAGATGAAAGTAAATATTCTATAGGATTGCTTCACGTTTCGAAATCAAATTAGTCGATAGACGAGAGCCTTATCATGTATAATGAAATAAATTATCAGCATGTAATCTAATTAAGTATCGTTCATTATTTTTTACTCTTTTGGATGGACGGGTTTGCATCGCACAAAATAGTCAAAATATATGGACGAAAGAAGACATTTTATAGAATTAAGATTATGCTTACGAAATCAAAATGTCCAACAGGCAGGAGTCTTAAGAATCAAAAGCATAAAATACATACAACGGATTTCGATGACGAATCCTGTAGTTCTACAAAACATTCAAATGATGTAGAAGATATGATTATTTCATTTTATACAAACCAGTAAAATTAACAATGTCCGTTGACATTAGCTCTTATGTTGCTTCTAATTGTCGAAATTATGTCGAATGAAAAATTTAATGAATTAATCAATCAATCAAAATTCACCAAAGAAATTCGAAGCTCATGCCAATCTTATATTCATCTATACCCTTTATTTCCGAACCAGTTCTATCAAGGAATGAGCCACAATGTTATCTTTCACCAATGATAAGCTTATGAATCTGTTGCCAAGTACTATTATGGTTCCGTAATAATAGCGGAAAAATTAAATTTTGGACTAAACATTAATTCAGAAAATTAAATATTAAATAATATTACCTCAACTTTAATATGATTTTATTCAATCTGGTTTTAATTTGCGGGATTAAACCTTAACAAACTATTAGAAATAAAGTTCGTAAAGTTTATTTGCGATCAGGCGATGAAAATATAACACTTGAGCTTGTGTTACACTGACCTGGCTTCAATGCCACGACACATAACACCACTGATGCCAGACTAATTTAAACATGCAGCAGCTCCTCTTATTCCACATAATGGAACTCAGATTAAAAGTTCTCTGTTTAAAATCCGTTCCGCTGAAGTTTGTCAATCGTACAGCTAATCAGTGATTTTTTTCAAATAAATCCGTGGTTGGCGATCGTTAACGAGTAAATTCTATTGGTAAGCTGCGGAATTTTCAAATGCATTTAGATGAATAAAAGGCATCACAATTCAGTATATTTTAAATAGTGATGGGGTATTTAAGGAATTATTTTTATAATTACTATAAATTACTACACCAAATATCTTAAAAATATCGAAATTGTCAATAAATTGCGGGTTTGACATTCGATCTGTTTAGATTACAAAAAAGAGCTATTGCACGCAAAATTCAATTGACCGTGAAAGTCTTCAGAGTATGAGATGTTGGGCTATTCGCGATTTTCTCTGCACTAACCTTGAATTGCATAAAATTACTAATTCTTCCGAACCCAAAGGAAACGTTTTTAAGTAAATTAGATGAAGACAGAATTGAAGTAAAATGATTTAGATATAATGATATAAAATTAATAAAAAATGAAGGGAGATAGAGAATAACTACTTCATAAAAATTGTAATTTAGATTAAATTTCTTCTGTCAGTTCTGTGGATTAAATAGGGTTCCACTAAAAATTTTAAGCTACATAGCTACTTTCGAAAACAGTTGTTGAATCAAGAACGAGTACACTGGTAAGATAAGATTTCTTATTTAAACCATAAATTAGGATTTTGAGTTAGGTTGGGATCCTAGAGGGAGCAAAAATAGCTACAGTGATAATAAAAAAGAATTCTGGCGTGTCTTCAATTAGAGTTTGGTTATTATTTCTTAATATAAACTCAAAGTATGGTTCAAGAACTTAGTAATGAATGGCGGACGTTACAGGTGTGGTGTGTAAGAAATTAAAATCAACTTCAAATCATGTGTATTATAGGTCAAAATTATGAAGTTGGTTAGTGTAATTTTAGAACAACGTGATATTCTTAAGAACTAGCCGAATAAATAAGGAATCAAACTTTTCAAATTAATTTTTTCGTTATTTAGTTTATTAATAAAAAATAATATATTTAATTCAGCCACCTATATTCCTCTTTGGAAGAAAATACTAAGTAAAAGCAATGTAAATTATGATGTTATATCATTAACTAAATATTTCAATTTAATGAAACAAAGTTTTTTTTCTTTTGTAATTCAGTATAATGTTATTGATATTGAAGAAATGTTATTTGTTATTTGAAACATCTTTCAATAAAATAAATTTCTGAGACGAAGTCCTAAATTTAATGTCAAACTTAGACACGATATAATATATGTGATATATAATATTTGGAAAATACTAAAAATATTTTCAGACACACACATATATTCAATAAACATTGAACAATTGAAACTCTACTCCAGAATTTACAAATTTTAAGAATTTGGTATTTTCTATGTAGCAAGAAAATTGATATTAAACCCGAGTAAATAATTAAAACATTTTAAATTAACCTAATGGTGATTAAAATATATCCGAAATATACGAAACAGCCCTAGTGTATTTTTGACATTAATAATCAACGAAAAATCAACCAAAATGAATGAAAAATATATTTCAGTTTCCAGAAAAAAAAGGATTACAGTTAATTAGTTGTAATCTTATAATCCGTAGCTTAACAAAATAACTTATTCATTAGCATATCTCTATTAATAAGTGAGCTGTAATTACTGTCTTGGAAGTAAATATTTAACAAAAACTGTTTTCGATGTTAAAAAATTGAATTTTAGCAAGAAAGATATTTCATTATTCAATAATGAACATAAATATTTGTTGATTATTCTAGGTTGACATAGGGATTAATCTGTTGTAAGAAATCAGGTATGGTATTAAAATTAAAATTATTAAAGAACACACAGATATATATGCTTTTTGTTGATGAATCAGATACTTCTCTTTATTTGAAAAACAAGTTTAACTAACTAAAATAACTTTTCTTAATAGACTATATTCTGCTTCACACTATACAGCAATTCCTGAAATCTTACAAAACAAATTCACATTACCGGTATTTGTATTTTTTATGTATGAAATCATAAAAGATCACATTAAATAAAAGCCCACTCCTCTGATTTAATATTTCTCATAAATATAATTTATTTTATTCTAAAAGAGTTCCATTTACGTTATAATTACTTTTTCAGTTACAAGGGGTGCGTTTACGATTCATAAGCTTGCAAAATCATTGTTTAATTTCTGCGAGAAAAAATACCTGATATAATCCTTCCATATTTGAAAGAATTTTTAATTGAAAATTTTATGAAGTAAATAATCATAATAGACGGTATAAGTAAAATAATCATAAATATACTTGTGGCGTAATGTCTCTTACTTAACATTTTACTTTTTTTCATTTGCATAAATTGAAATTTAAAAACGTTCAAGATATGGACCGGTTTCTTAGATAAACGTCTTAAAGATATAAAAATGTAATAAACGCCTAACTAATTTACATCTAATTTTTTTCATCTTAATAACCCATTAAGACCACTTTTATTATCCCACGGGATTATGATCAGGAGCTAAAAATCGTAAAATTTTAATATGAAACCGAACTGAAAAAAATGCAACCTTATTACATAATTCTCAAAACTAAGTCATCTCTTTTCTTTTGCGGTCAAAGATTTTATGAGCCATAAACGAAATTTAATCAGTCAAAATATTTTACCCATCAAACAATGGATTCCAGCTTTTATGCTTTCTCTATTTACATACTGAGCAAATTTGCCAAGGTGCTTTAATTCCTGCCATAAGCAAGCACTTAAAGAAATTACGGGGAGGTACCCGCTTACTTTACTATTGCCTTACCCTCAATTCTTTGGAAGAAGATATTCCGCTAGTTTAACGCTCGTAAAAATGGAAGCAATTTGTATTCAGGGCAAATATATTCTTTTAATTTTCACTTTATTATGGTCTTAAGCAATTTTATAGTTGCCGTTCCAAAATTCTCAATGCATCTCGTGATACAATAACCAGTAATGTTAGTGAATAATATTCTTCGTGAGAAAAAAAAAATGCAAGCGCATATAATTAATACGCATTGTGGTGTTTATATTTTTCAAAGTTTGCCCTTCTAGATTTGAATTTATTTATTTAAACAACAGAAAATTTCTTCAGTCTTCAAACAAAGTAAGTATTTCTTAATGCAAATCATTTCGGGAATCGCTCGAAGGGAAAAGTAGTAAAAAGGAAGCGGCGCAGATGGTACTAAGTTCAAAACCGAACGTAAGTAAACACTTCAACTCTTGAATTATTTTTGTGTTATTTTAGTGTTATTAATTGCTCTCTTTTATGAAAGTTATTCCAAAATGCAAACAGTTTTTAAACTGAAATATTTAATAAGCTTCGGGTGAAAGTGGTGCGTATATTTTATCTAATTAGGAATATACGTTTCGAAGAATCTTATCCCTGTTTAAAAATGTATTACACTTGTTTTTTGCTTTATTAAAGTAATTTGACAACGAAATGAAATTGTTTTTGGGAATTTATGTCAGAGTAACAATTTTATTTTAGTAAATAGTCTCATGTCCTCAAGGCTTCTTTTTATTTGTTACGCTGTTTTGTAGTTCACTGATTTATTTCAACTTGAAAGGGAAAGAAAACTTATTGATTTAAAAGTTACAAGATGCATTCGTAATTCCGTTAATTAAAAATTAGTTCCATCCTTTTCAAAATTTAATACACATTGTTATCCCTTAAACTTTTTCATTTGTTAAAAAATGCAAATGATGCTCCTTATTTGTTCATTTAAACAGAACAATTTTTAACAACTTTAATATATATTTGTTTAAGTTGAATAAGATGAATTTGGAAATACTGAATGTGATGAAGCCAACCAAAATACCTTTCAATAATATAGTAATTTTAAAGATTCACTTGAATTCACATTTAAAGCTTCAAAATATTAAATGCTGATACAACGGAGCTCTATTTTTTACATATTTTATTCTGAAATGATAGCTCGAATTAAAAGAGCATGATTAGAAATATCCTTCGGTTTCTTGACCAAATGAATCGTGTTTTCGCACATATAACAAAATTCATAAATATCTTTTGATTATGAGCTTTAGATATGTAAATTACATGAACTCTATTGTTATTATTAGTAAATAAATATTAAGAACACTTCTTATATGTATTTCTATTTCAAAATATATACACACCTTTCTCCTCATATGTATGTATAATTAATTGGTAAGACAGTTACGCTATAACTAAACAGAGCTAGCTTTTTTGCAAGCAGTAAATATAAAATGAAAAACAGAATGTTTTAATTTAGAGTAGTATTCTTAGCATACAATAAGTAATAACAGAAATAATAATAATAATTATGAAGTCATAAAAACTGGATTCGAAGCATCTATAAGTCTTTTGCCTATTTATACATTTGTAGAATGTTTAATTTTCGAAAATTAATTTTTTTCTCGTTATATTGATTAATGCATATTTTATTTAAACTTTATACTAAGTGTGGTTGACTTCTGTATAATAACGACCATAAATGGTTTTTATGTAAGATTTTTTTAAGACTCTTAATGTAAGAAATGCTTTTAATGTAACTTTTTTACTAATCATTAATTAAGAGTATCAATATGGAATGAAATTTTGACAAACAATACACAGATTTAAAACAAATTTAAATCACTTCATTCACATTTAGTTCATAATTGTCATATGTAACTTATTACATAGACTTGTTTATTATATGTTTTTAAAAGAGAAAGAATGCGGTGGAATTTAATCAGTCGTCTCCAGTTAGTTAAAAAATACGTATGTATAATTAAATAACGTAAAAATACGTATGTATTTCTCCTTTGCAATTCCCTAGACTGATACCTTAGAGTAATTGCTTTAAGCGCTTCTATACAGAAACAAGTGGCAATATATTTTCCAATAGCATTTAGTTCTTCAGAATTTACATATAATTTTTGTATTTAATTTGAATAACTTCATAGCAGATGTGATTGGCCTCTGTAGTTTAGTGGTAATTGTTGCGAACTCGTGGCTTTCGTTGCTTCCGTTGAGTTGTGGGTTCAAGTCCTGGTGCCACAGAAAACCCACCATGTAGCGGGGTTGATGTACATTAAATATGTCGAGGTCCAATGTAATCACATTGATTTGGCCCAGAAGTGTTTAGATAGAGAGAAGGCAGCTCAGGCTTATCCTTATCACTTGACCAAGGTTCAAAATTAAGAGTACCGCCTTAAATGGTCCTCGTGTTGCTTTTAATTGCGACGTTAATAAACAATCACAATCACATTTTTTGTATAATAACATTGGATAATTTCTCACATAGATGTCCAAAGATCGCAATTTTCATTTCATAAGATCTCTGCTTAGGCGTTTAATACTGATGTTAGGTTATCATTTTGAGGTACAAGTGTCTGACTAATGTACTGCTATAACTCGGAAAACTCTCCTGTCTCGTTGTTGAGCCAATCTAGATCGCGTTGAGAAGAAACTGATTTTCAAGTGCTCAGACCTTTCCTTGGCCACCACTTTTTCGCTGCTTCAGATTTTTTTTTTCTTTAAGGAATCCTTAAATATATTAAAAATGATCATCCTACTGGCGATGAGTTCTGGAAACAGAGATGACCACTGAGCCAGGATAACACAATTTATTTTAACGCATTCGTAAGTTAAATAAAACAGGATAAAATAAATAAAATGGGCTGCAAAAGCTGAACACACGTCATTTCCAAACTACAGATGCCAATTGTTGGCATTTCAATTACAGCTCGAAGCGTCTTCGGCCTGCCAAATCCTTCGTCGTTAGGTGAACTGATCTTCTTCCCATTCCATTTCTTCAGCTCGTCTGTCAGTCACAGTTACAAAACTCACCTGTAGCTTTACTGAGCGGTCTCCACAGTAGCATAATGGTAAACAAGCTTCAGATATTTCTTTGGATTCTTTCTATGGTTGTTGATATCAATAAACTCAAATCCATTCCTCAGGCCAAGACAAATATTCGCTTAGATATACAAGGGTTCCATCAAGATATATTGTAAGTTGCTATGATATATATTATGGAAATAGTCAGCATTATTGAACTGAGCAATGGTGCTCGCCTGTGAAACATTATTTTCCAAATGTACTTTGCTTATGAGGATGGCTCAGACATGTAATAAATTGTACAAACAGATTGAACTGTAATTTTTGTAAGACAATAACAGAAGTAATAACTCTAGAAGGAATTGACACCTATGTGCATGCTAAATGGTAAATTATAGCACATGATTACGAAAGGCACATTTAATTCGTTACGAGCAACAAACCCGGCTATACGTCCATGCCACTAATAAAAGTTGTACTTCATACTCACAACGCACCTGTACAGACAATACTTGGCAGGGGAGAGAACCGCTTGGCATTGCGCCAAGTCAAGACATATTGTACATAGTTAAAAAAAAAAGTGTAATACCGAGTTATAAGTCAACATACTTTATTATAAAACATTAAAAACGTATTAATTTAAAACTAAAATTATTTTCGAGCTATTTAGTACTTTAGACCCTCGATCCAGTTATCAAGATTGATTCGGGGGAAAATAGTAAATTATCGTCAATGAATCTTTTTATGGCAATATAGTACTTACGTTATCGATAATTATTATTAATGATAAATGTAGAAAGTAAATAAATATAAAACAAATTAATGGCTCGCTAAAAATAATACCATTTCAGAGGAAATAACAGGATCTATTTCTGTTCTTGATGTGTATGTACAAAAATAAATCTCTCTCGCATGCATTCACGTCAGCATAAAAAGACAGATGAAAATATTTAGCAGCCAAATTATTACTTCATGGCATCTATTGCGTGACCTAAAGTACAACAATGATGTCTAGAATGGTCCAAAAGTGGTATTTCGACGAGCTTAATGAAGAACCAATGATACTTTTCCCTAATTTGTCGTGGTACTCAGCCGTTAACTTCACCATCCGTATCTCTTATTACCCTCGAATAACATAATAGACTAATCCATTCTTTAAGCACGAATCTAGTTTCTTTCAGAAAAGAAGGGGTGTGCAGCCCGTGGAATATTCCCTAGGAACACGCGATCGGAAAATCACGTCTTCAGAATCTTCTGACTCGGAAATGAAAATCGAAGTTACAAAAATAAGGCTATACGAAAGAAAGTAAACTGGAAAAAGCTAAGGGAAATATATTGAACTGAGAACAGAACAAGGACACGGAAATTGAGATGGAAAACTTTTTTCTTGCCTTCTACTTTTTTCAGACGATAGTAACAACGAAGTGCAATTTAAAACCAAACTACGTTTTGTATTAAATATAAGAATGATTGACGTGCGAGGTATTTTCGTTTAACATTACAAGTAATGAACAAAGTTTTGATTAGTTTTAAGAAGTGAGCAATTTTTCACATAAATTTTGATTGATTTTTGAGTACAACAAATACAGATGCACATATTTTATCCAATTGTCACATTGATGGAATAAATAGTAATTACGAAACTTATCTGTGCAAAACTGAAACGCTTAAAGGAATGATATTAAATAATAATTTTAAAAATTTAAATTTATAAAAAGGGACCATGAAATGTTGTGTATGTTTTCACTAATCAATTAGTGAACGCATCAGTATATGAATATATTGATAAATATTGTAAAATAAATACAATTAGCAATTTTTGAGACATTAAAGGTTTGTCATTTAATGCAATCCATATATATATAGAAAGAAACAACTAAAACTTTATAAATAACAACTTTTTATTATATGTCATAACATTTCATACCTCTCTGTAAATTAAGGCAGCGCTTCTGTTGTGACTGCTACTTTCGCATTATTCGGAAATGATTGTTGTGAAGTGCTAAAATTTGAAATATTTGTAGGTATATTTTTTATCTATAATCTTAAAGGAAATCAAATTTATGTTATTTTCTGTAATACGAGTTTAATTTGTGTAAGAAATTAACTTTTAATGCCAAAATCGAAAGTATCCAACCGTATAATTATTCAAATTATTATCACGCCGTATAACTAACAAAAGAGTTTTTTTTAATTTGAAATCATCCTAAGAATTCATTGGATAAACTATCATTGGAATTTCTTAAGCTATCATAAATAAATTTAATAAAATATATTTATAATAAAACAAACCCCTTGACTATTAATCTCTAGGTTAAGAAATAATTTAGTTTTTTTTATCAAAAAGGTTGAATAGAAGAATGAGAGAGAAGATAGTTCATAAAAACTATTTTAAAATAGAAATATCATGTACAAATGGAATTATTGTTTGAAAACTAATCAAATTTAACTAGATGTATTTATATGTATATAGATTAATTAATCAACTAATGAATGCAATCGCTTTCATCATTTAACTTATTATGACGGTCTTCGATATGAACCAGATTTTGACAAATAAACATGTTTTTCATTAACGTTTGTTTCTAATTAATTAAGATATGTAAAAAACTCCATTAATATTAATTTTATTAGTATCAATAACAAAAACATGTTAGTAATAATTTGCCGTATTTAATCTCTTATTATATTATTCCTCAATACAGAACGTATCATTTAAATTTATTTTTATGCACTAATTAAAGTAAAAATAAAAAAAAGTTCATTCGTGTGCTTCCTACAAACCGTATATTCGTAATTTCATTTGACAAAAACCAAAGAAACATGAAATAAACAAACAAAACTTTCAAACACTCAGTTATAAAGAACTTGCTGAAAATAGCATAAATGAAGAAACAAATACAGTTTGAAGCAACTCTAAATATTTTATAACATATTTCGTTACATACATTATGCATTGACAGTGTGGAGACTCCCTTAAGAAGCAAACAAAACTAAAAATAGATAAATCCTTTTTACTCGCACTCAAGGGACTGCCATGAAACTCAAAACTGGTTTCTGCAGATAAAGAGAAAACTTAATTCCATTATTTGATAAACTGAAACACGCAGGTTTCTTTTTTCCCTCTTTTTTTCCCTAAGCACTGTACGTTTATTTATTTTTTCAATTTTTGGATTGGAAGTAGAAGTGTTTTTTTAAGGTGAGAGAGTCCATCAAAGTAACTCAATTATCGAATTTAATTATATTGCGTTGAGAAGAGTTGTTTTGTAGATTTTTCATCTAAACAAATATCTTACGTGAGGATTCTTGTATAAAGTATTTATGCTTAAGTTTAAACAAATAGGTTTTTTTTTTTGTTTTGTTTTCCAATACATTCCGTAATTGAAATGGGTATTTGTAAAAAGTTTCGACAGGCTGCTTCTTGAATAATAAAATTAAGAATATCTTATATTGCAACAATTATACAAACTGTATTTAAAGTATATTGCTTTTTTTAATATAAATTCCAAACATTTCTGTAATAGTTAATTGTGTTATTGCGTGTTTATTATGCAAGAGCTGTTAAATATTTAGTTGATTTTTTTTTCATTAACTTGATGTTGCTAATGCGTAATGAATTTTTTGAACATTCTCTTATTTCAAAAATTTGCTTCTTACCTTGTATAAAATATTCATAAAATTATTTTCTTGTTTGAAGGATTTATTACTCTAGTAATTAATTAATAAATTATGTTTGTAATAGAAAACCAAGTGTTTTTTTTTTTTTTTCCAAAACGAATAGAAACCACTTTTCTCCTTTATTATATTTCCCTTATTAAATGACATTTGAAATGGATTTTCATACTTAAAACACTTCCCCAAAAATATATGAGATATCTAAAATATATATTTGATCTACGTTCTAAGAAATACTTAATATGTTCATCATTATACTAGAGAACATTTTTGTACCACTTTTAATGAATTTTTATTGCTACGATTAAATACATACTGAAGATGTTAAATATATACAGATGATTACCCTATAAATAAATTATTATTACTACCTTATTAAACTCTAATTAATGATAAGTTTAGTATTATGCTATGTACCCTAATTGTTCACAAGTACTGACAATTTTTTTGATATTATTAAACAAAATTAACAAATTTTGAAACAATTTGTTATGTTGATGGTGAAACGCGCTTCTAACATAACATGAGAAAAACTTTAAACTTACATTACCGGCAAATATTTAAAATAACAGCCCCTTTTTAGGGGACAAACAGCTGATATATGTGTATATTTCTGCCCACGTTTGAAAAACACGTGTTTCCAGATGCTGGGAATGACTCCTTGTATCTGTACAGTAACATGGCAATTTTCAGTATATCAAAAAAAAAATTTTTTTAATTCAACTTTGTTTGTGGATTATTTTCATAAACTTTTACCCATAATATACCCTCAGAGATATTCAGGAAATATTTATATTGGAGGAATAAAGTTTTTTTGTTCAACGAAAAGGGTAAAATATAGTATACGAGTAATGAAATCACAGACCTAATTTACGATTTATTTATTTATTATTGATCAACTTAACTCAGGAAATACTTCGTCACCTAACTTCCCACAACTGACTATTCCTTACCTTTTTACTCAGGAGAATTTTAAAGAAAAAAAGTTTATGAAGATAAGTTATAAAGATAATAGATGGCACGGAAAAAGCTATAGTACTCTAAGAATGCGTGAAGTTAATCTTAGTGTCTTGAAACGCTTTTCTTAAAATATACCCAAAATATTTCAGCTATGCTCCTAGAAAATGGCAGACATTTTGAATACTATACAATAAATGTAGGTTTTAATATTTTTTTTTCAATATGTTAGAAGGTATTTACACTTTTAGTAAATAAATAAATAAGGAATAATAATAATAACAACAAATGTTTTAAAGTTCGTTGTTTTAGTATAATAAAATGACGAATCACGAGTATGGAAATTTATAGGATATTAGGTATAATATAGGTTTTATGTTTTCCAATAATAATAGTTAGTTATCGTGATTTAAATTTTCGTAATTGTGACCACACATTTGCACACGCAAATATACGAAAATGTCATATAAAATGCAAATTATGAACACTAAAGCAATTCAAGAATTATTTAGAAAAAAAATTATAAAACGTACTAAAATAAAAAAAAGAAACCACAGAATTAAAAAAAATAACCAAAAATAAAACAACAAATATTATCATATGTAAAGTTTTCTTATCAAAATAAGCTAAGAATTTTATTTAAATACGTCAATAACAATATATAAATTTAATACAATAAAAGCTTTAAATAATAATACAAATTGTTTAAGTAACAAAGCGCAAAAAAAAAAAAAATCAAAACAAAGTAAGAGAAAGGTAAGGATTAAGAACAAAATCTGAGATATTGTAATGAATACTATTCCATACGTTGGAATGGAATAATCTGTGTCTATATCAGTGTTATGAATCTATACTATTACATTATAAAAAGATGGTATGAAACCAAAAATCAAGGAGAAATACAACAAAATATCAAAACTTCAACCAAACGAAAATAGAAACAAAGGAAAAAAAAAATAAAGCGTAGAAATTTAGACCTAAATATATTATGTAATCTTCAAACTAATCTGAAATATTTTATACCTATTGATAATTCTAACACAAAAATAGTCTTCATACTTATCTTCCTAAAATCCAGCAAAATGAGTTTTCAAACGTATTGAAAAACTACTAATTTACCACAAACACGCCACCGTAATTCTAACATCAGGAAAAACTTCAGCACTAAAACACACACAAGGCGAAAGGCAGTTTTAGATACTAATACAATACAGCAGTATAGCAGCTTCCGAAAATAATCTTATTTCAAAAAGCACCTAAATCCATCACATTCAAGCAGAGTGATTTTTTTAAGACTTCTCTCTGACACATCGCTATTATTCTACCCTGAAGAATATAGTTAAGTGAATTTGAATTCCTCCCGAGCCTAAAAGGTTCCTTCAGGAGAAGCACATCTCTATTTCTGTAACCTTTGAGCCTAGGGCGTACTAGGCCCTAGGCAGATACAAGATCCTCTGTTAACTTCCTAAGCAGGGACTCGGAGAGATGAAAGGCTGAGTTGATCTATGACCAATTATCCTAGAGGATATCGCTGAAAGGATGGGAATCGAAGCCTGTATCAGCTGTACTTGCAGTTAGACACCTTCATTATATACTTATATTACTACACCTTCGGTGCCACAACCCCATACAAACACGCACATATATATATATATGTGTGTGTGTGTGTGTGTAGTGTTTTTAAGTATATATATATAAACTTACGTAAGTATGTATATAAAATATTTCATCTCCTTGAGATACATGAAGGAATCTATAATTCGATATCCCAAAATCTTAATTTGCTCCACAACCAAAATTTCAAATTAAGACCAAACTCCAATAAAATTACCATGCACTCCTTCCATTATTGTTTTCTTATAGATATGTGTTCATGCAACAACAATCACACATACATATAAATTCTATACTCCTTAGCAAATATTTTCGGAAGTTTCATTTCAAAAGTAGAACTGCATCAAAAATAACAAATTTAATCCAAACAGTGAACGGCAGTATTACGACGCTCATTGACACGAACTTTGCATCCAACTGTAACCACATAAAAATTTATAGCAAACAAAGAATTATTCTCTTTAATTGATCCTCGCCGGAATATTTAGAAAGCGGCAGAGGTCAAGAGCAATAATTCATCACCTTATAAATGTACAACACTTTCTCAAAATGCAACTGTTGGGAATGCAACCATAAGATCGCGTGTCGCCAGCTATTTACGTTCCTAGGGGTCGCGTAACGTCCCATTATCGTAAACGACATCATTAAAGCACTTCACCTGCGCATGATGAAAAGCGAACAAATGGTTAAGTTAAAAACGAAGATGGGTAATAAACCGCAGGCGAAAATGTGCAGTAGCACATAAAATGCCATTATTTGCAATGTTCGCAATGCACGTACACCAGACGTGTTTTCTGATTTCCATCCAGTTTCGCTTTCAACACATTTGGAGGTATGCGCTTGCTTAGGTGGTTTTGAAATTAAATTCTGTACTTTCATAAAGTTATAATCAATATTACCTACCATCTGTTGAATTTTCGTTAGTTATTTTAATGATCTTTTTTTAAAGATCCACAGATGATCATTTGGAGAATTTGTGTAAAAGTTAATCGATATAAACATGTATTATTATTTAAAAAAAATTAGATTGAAACACCAAGATTAATAACTTTACTTTTTTTTAATCAGACATAAGTTTGTTTTTAATGAATCTAAATCTTCATTGATCAGAAATTGATTCGAGATGTAAACGAGAGAAATAATTAAAGAAGAAATATGCAACAAAACTAATACAACTTACCCTTGTATTAAAATTAATAGAAAGTTACAATATTGTGAACTTTCACCAGCCTTGTTTTATGAAGTAATTAATTAAACTATAATGAAAGTTTAATCGCCTTGAATAAATCGATAATGAGTAAAAACAAAATTAACTTTATTTTTCGATTTACAAAATGACCTAAGTTATTTCATTTAGTCATTTCATTATAACAAAGAAATTGTTTTAAACATTCCATTCAACAGTAGCTTCTATAGATGAATACTTGAATAATGGATATTTATAGAATAAAATTACATATTTAAGTATATTAACGTAAAAAAGAGAGAAATGTTAAAATGATAAAGGAATTTTTAAATTTTTAACTAATTCTATGTAATACAACTGGATCAAAAAACACACTAACTATTCCGATTGTTCTTCTTTCATGCATTTAATATTTAACTTGATATTATATTCTTGAACATATATGGTTTATGTATGTACATGAATATATCATTCATTTCAAATAATTATCAAATATAGTAATTATGTATGGATAAATAATTATGGAAGTGGAAGAAATTTTAAAAAAATATATGAAAGGAAATCGAAATAAAAATATCCATAAATCTAAATGAACTCTTATTTATAATTTAATGAAAAAATAATATTGATCTACAGAATTATACATTTGCATAAGATAAAGACAGCAAAAAGAAGATAAGCTTATTATCTTATAGCCTTATTATCTGCATGAGTATGAAGCGTATAAAATGATACTGACTACTTGACATTTTGCTTATATATTTAAACTATTTTTATTATTTTCTCAAGAGGACCTAGAGAGTTTAAGACATTACATCATTTTCAGAGCCTTGGGCATTTAAATTAAGAGTAAAGTGTGTGTGTGTGTATAAAAGTCTTTCAGTACAAAATCTGCACTTCTATTTCACCCCATTTCCTATCGTTTGATTGGGATCAAAATTTGTACATACTGTGACATATTCAATTCTTAAAAACAAACGATTTAATCTCAATGTAATACTTTTTTAAGATATTACCTGTCCAACTTATAAAGGCAGACGATTTAATCTAATGTGATACTTTTTTTAAGATTTATCTGTTCGACTTTTAAAGGCAGACGATTTAATCTAATGTGATACTTTATTTAAGACATTACCTATTCTACTTTTAAAAGCAGACGATTTAAACTTAAAGTGATACCTTTTTTCAATACTCTTCATTAAGATATATTTTTTTGGCAACACCAGATCATAGTTTTGATTTTAGATAATTTACTGGCAACGGATATGAAATTTAGTAATGAGTTTGGTTCCAAGAAGTAAAGACGAACGTTGAAAAAGTGGTGCTTGTGTAAAATTGTGTCTTGAATTTATGTTTGAAAAAAAAAGAGCGCAAATAAATGTGATGTCCTGAAAACAAGTCCTATTTATTAATAGTCTTCAATACAGTGCATTACTTTCAACTCCTATAGTATTACAATCTTATGGTACTCTCAATCAGTGATTGACTTTGCGAGCAATTGATTTAACAATGTTCAACTGAGTTGAAATTTTGCACACCCATAGCTCATGTGATTGCCTTTTGCTCTTAAATTTCCAGACTAAAATAATTAAATATATATAAGTAAAAAATACATTTAAATTACTTTTTATTTAAAGATATACTCAAAGGTGAAAAAATACGTTTTTTTAAAAAATGTAAAATAATTTATAATTTTCGAAAGTATGAAGCATTAGTAGTTCTTTTGGTCCCCCATATGAAGAAGAAGCTACGGTAATAATATTTGGTTATTGCCCAGGTATTTCAACTAAGCATTTCAAGTTTTATAAACTATACATCATTATAAATTTAATAGTTAATTTTTATATCTTTTAGTCCACACTAAATTAAAAACATTGATTTAAAAATGCTATTTTACTATTTCTACTTCTTTTTAACTTGTGAATTCTTGATGAAAAGCTGTGATTTATAAGCCCTCGCTTTATTACCTTAAAACCGCGTTTTGAGGAAACGACAACATGAATCCACATTCCTGGTGAATTGTAGAGGAACATCTACGATTTTCGTGCGGTCTTCGAGTGATATCCCCTCTTTAACAATAAAGATCAATTAGGCTATTCAGAGCAAGGATCTGAAGTTTAGATGCATAGCAGCATTGTTTAATTAATGATGATCACTTGAAAAGCATTGGGATTTAATTCAATGGAGCGCGCAGGTGATCCAGCCCGTAATAACTCTTCGGTTCAGACTTCTCTTCAATAGCGATGCCTTATTAATCAGGTTTGCTCCTTCGCCATTTACCTTGCCCAACGTGTGAGGAATTTCATTCATCATTTAACTTGATTCTGAGCTCTGCTGCTGCTTTTGAGGTTGAGGACATTACAGCCCTCGCCGAGGATTTACCTACCTCTATTTCAATCACACCCGCGCCGAATTACCTTTCAAGACTACGATGCATTGATCTGAATTTTAATGCGATGTATAATTGGAAAGTTTTGAAGTATATATCACTCGAAAGAGTTTGGGGAAAGATTTCTAAGGGAGGAACTGGCCCTCCAGGATATTTGGTTTGATTCAAAGGAGTTCTATTTTCAAGATTTGATACATTTTATACTTGATTAAAATATCTTTCGTGACGAAGTATAAAGTTTGTTAAAGTAGCGCTGATTTCAAGTGTGAAATCTGCCTCAATAGGTGCTTAGGATGCTTAATTAAGTTTTTTTTTAGTTTTGAAATTAAATTTTAAGAACCATTAATAATCGTGTTAATGAATAATGTGCGTAGGTTATGCAAAGAAATTGTGTTAAAATTATGGAGCATTTTGATTAAAATTTAATACAGTTATGTACTTGGTTAAGATGCCTTTTCGAAACACTAGTTATATCGTAAGATACATTGTTATTATAATAAAGTTAACTTGATGAACGGATGTTCTTTATATAATAAAAGATTCTATGAAATTAATTAAGTTAGAATTTTATGAAAGACTTTTCTTAACTTTTAAAAGGACGAAACGTAATATAATTTTGAAAACTTTTTAAGTGGTTAACTTGTTTCACTGTTGTACTTCTAGTTTAATATTTTCGAAAAATTATAAAAATAAAAGATGAATAAACTGGTACTTCTTTAGATTGCTAAGTACTTTTTGTTACGCAAGCATTTTGAAATATGCTATTCATTACTAAACTTCTTATATACATGCGCTCAATTTGTTAAATCTAATTTGATGATTTTCATTGAGATTTCTTAAAGAAGTTTACTTTCAAACTTAAATTCCTCTAATATTATATAGGTTTCAAAAAAAAAAATGCTAGACACCAAATTAAAATTTATAATAATTTATATTTCACATTTTTCTACATATCTTCGATAATAGGAAAATAAGGAGGAATGATTATAAATTATACAGATACGATAAACATAACTCGATTTTTTTTAATTCTGAAACATGCTTAAAATTAGGTGCTTTACTACATGAAAACAAAATGGAAAGTCCTGGTGATAAAGCCTATTAGTGTATATGGTTCCAGAGTTAATTTTAAAGTTAAAGATCATACAAATTTAATGTTTTTTTTTATAAAAAAAGAAGATTCTATAGTAGTTCATTGAGAACGGGATTTGCCGAATATCTCCTTTTTTGAGGAAGAAGTTATTGTTTACTGGGCCATTGTCATTTTTATCTGATTAGTTTACCTTATTAGGATTGGCTAAAGAATAGTATAAATGTAATGGTCTGTAGATTCTTGTTAGGTTTCTTAATGCTCTTCAGTTGCATGTGTTTTATTTTCTCAAATCCTGTGTGGTTTATACATGAATCATTATGTTTTCGGAAGCCTATAGCTGTACATCTATAACGACATTGATGACTGTATTACCATTCTTAGTGGATGTAATAACAAACAGCCGGAAGGTAAGAGGAAACTACATTCATGAGAATGTAAATTTATTTATAATCGAGTCTTTTCAAATTTAAATAAAGTTCTGTTCATAAAAATAATAAAAGTTTTGTCTTTTTCCCCATATCTCATTTTCCTTAATTGAAGGAAACTGCAGTGGAAATAAGTTTATCGAAAAAAAATTAAAATTTGTAGTAATTACCTCCACAAGCCATATTACCTGTAAAAGAGGTGTTTCGCATAATTTAAAAAGAATTAAAAGCTTCAAAACTAAAAAATAGTACTAAAGCCACATGTTTTCTTTTAAAAAAAATATATTGTTTCAATTTCATTACAGGCATAACAATTTCTGCTTGCAGTAAAAGTGTACACATCAACTTCAGTTACCTTAGCTTTACAGCTTTGGTCTAGCTAAGAGTTCAGTACAAAAACAACTCTAACTCTGAAATCAACTTTAAATTTATTTCTGTCCCTTTCCAAAGAACTCCACGTCATGATACTGTTTCGTAAAGAATAGAGTAAAACTGTTCTTTTTCTTAAAAGGTCGATGATTATATAAATAAAGAGCATGTGAACTCTTTGGTCTTCAGAGACAAGACCAAAGTGTTTATATGGAATAAGCGTACAAATGGTAAAACTTTTAATTGGAACATTTCAGATGTTGCAAAACACTCACAGATATGACAGTTAAGCTCTTTCTTATGCTATGAATAGTACCAATTATTCAAATCAGATCGAACAGCCACCAAAGATCTGAAAATTGGATATTCTTCTGCATCAATGGTTGATTTCGAGGAAGTGCTTTCTTTGATTTTTACAAATCGTCATTTAACTATCCGTGAGAATGATGAAGATTTAGGCGATAGCGAATACTCATGTCCCATAATTTAAAAATTCTTCAGATGTATTGTATTGCATGAAACATTGTACCTCGGATTGTAACTGATGAGGAGAAAATGAAACTTGATGCAGCTAGACTGGACTTCTTACATCGTTCAAGTGTTAAAAGAATGTGTCATAAAAGTCGATAAAACATGGCCTTGCTGAAGTGACATTGTAATAGTGAAACATTAGCTACTATGAGAAAGTGCATTAAAGCTAAGATTTTTAGAAAAATGTATGGCAGATTCCTTTGCAACTGAAAGTGATTACTTTTTTTTAATAGTCAATGATAATTTATTATGACTTCGTTGATGGGAAGCATTCAACGAATTCTTTTACTTAGATGTTATAAGACATTTAAGAGAAACATTAAGACGGTAGGTACCGGATGTTTTAGAGATAAGACTTCAATGCTTAACCACTATAATGTACATACATACTTGTGCGTGAAACTGTTTGTGAATTTTGTGAACTTTTGACCAAAAAAAAAAAATGATTATCATGTTGCATCTTCCGTACCATCCAGATGTGACTGTCTTGGTACTTTTTTGTTTTCTAAATTGAAATTCAACTTGACGAATTGAAACAATAGTATAAATTAATGAAATGTTGTATAAATACTTATGGGCGATCCTGCAAAAGGATTTCTAAGGGGTATAACAACAATGGAAAACGTTTTAGGTGCGGTACATAAAGTGTGAAAATGCACTAAAAGAATCAAGTTTGGATTAAAAAGAACTTTCCTTAATTATTTATTTGATTAAATAATTCAATTTATTTTTTAAGCATATCTCTAGTATATAAATTAAATTTGCCATTTTATACATATTTCAAAAGATAAAAAAAATCTCCTAATTAAATGCCATTTTTATTTCAAAATTAACACGTCCGCCGAAGCCTAGTGGTCAGGGTCACGAAGTCGTGACTGGCGTTTTTCCTCATTGATTCAGAGGCTCGAATCTTATGCTATAGAAGATCTTTCGTGTAGCAAGATGATGCACCCTAAATCTGGTCAATGTTCCATAACCTACCAATGGTGTGGTATGGGAGTTTGGAGAAAGAGGTATCAGTTTAGGTGTCATCTTCGTTATTTGAACAAGGGTCAAAACCGTGAGGTCCAATAGGCCTCGAGTTATTATTAAGTTTGACTCTAATAATCAATCAGTCAATCTCAAGATAGCCTTAAGTTTTGAAATAAAAAACAAACAATTATTGTTTAACTTGAGAATTGTAGAAAAATGCATAATAATTAATTTTAATCAACTATAAAATTGTTTACACTACTCAAGTTGTGATGAGGTGAAAAGATTAAATCTCATGCATAAATTATGCAATACTTAGCAAACATATTCTAAAAGCCGTAAGTATTTCGATAAAATATAATGTTTTAAATGTGTGTGTGTATTTAGTTACCGTGTGTAAAATTTTAATATGTATTACCTTTGTAAATATATACTTAGTAGATATCGGTAAAAGCCTCTAAACTTCCTAAGAATTTGTAATCTTTATGCTCCTAAGTTTTAAGCTGTTTGATACTTATAGTTTCAAAATATTCAAACAGGAATAAGTTCTCTTTTGGAATTCAGAAGTACATAAGCACATGGTTTTCAATGTTACCGTTTTAGACTATTTCATTCTTTTGATGAGAAGAAATATCAAGGAATTACATTAACTGAAAATAGCATCTATGTATATATTTAATATCTTTACTAAGGCATAGTAAAAAATAGGTGCAGTAATATAAACTATATATAAACGGTATTTTATTATAATTTAGTACATTGATGTGTGATGGTCTGATCAGTAATAACGTTATAAATACACATTATTATATTCCTAAGTGTGTCTATAACGTTATATCTAATTGTTGTAGTCGTATATATGTAAATACTCATTATTCCATTCCAAAGCTCGTCACTTGAACGTGGCTCAAAATTACGCAGTTTGTGACCAATAGCAGCCCTCGTGTTGCTTTAAGTGTGCGACATTAATAAAATCAAAACCAAAAAAAAAAACCATTCTAAAGCATAGAATACATTATTAATTACATTATTTCGAATATTCTTAGTTTTGGTTTTTCTTTCACTGTTTTTTCTTTTCACTTTTTTTTTTTTATTATTTTTTCAATAACTTAATTGATTTTTGTTTTTAAATTTTTAATTTTAGTATGATTAATTTACTATAATAATTTTCATATGAGTTATAATAATATTACTTTAGTTTGAAATTGATTTCTTTTTTTTTTCTTTTTACTCATATGATAATAATTATCATATGTGTTATATTAATATTACTCTAGTTTGTAGTTGATTTTTTTTTCTCAGAATCCATATATGAATTTACGATTGACATGTCAAATTCGTCTATGATATGATACTTGGTAAATTATAATTGTGACGTTTATATGTATATATACAGAGAGAGAGAGAGAGAAAATAGTAATTCAGTATTATTAAGACATATGAAATATTTTAAAGTTACGAAGAAACCTTATATATACAAAAAAAAAAAAAATTAGATTAGAAGAAAAGTATGAAGAAAATCAATAAAATAACTAATTAACAAAAATAAGGAACAAAAGAATAAGACAAATTATACAACGAAACAATTAAGAATGTGATCAGTGCACCTGAAAGAATATGTTACCGATAAATAATGGTGAGAAGATAATGTTTACTTCATGAAGAAGTACAAACCAAAGTATGGAAATTAATGAAACTCAAAACCATAAGGAAAATTAAATATAACATTTTAAAATTCTGAATCTGGCTTTTGACAGATTTTCTGGTCTCTCTCTATATATATTATGTCTATTTATAACATGTTATTTTTAAAGACATACTCCAATTTCGGGAAGTAGGCAAAGTCATTTGGTAAAAATCACAATAGAATTCAGACTATTGTCAAAATAACAATTATTCATTGATGTTGATGATATTGTACATGTAAAACTGCATACGCGAAAATGTTTAAACAAGTCTCAAACAGATGATGCAGACAATGCACGCGCAGCACTAGTAATTGCGAATCTCTTTCTATATATATTTATTTTCCCTGAAACCTTTTCTTAAATTCATAAATTTAAGGTTCGAGAAGCTTCCAAAGGGAAAATAAAGCGTGAGGTTTCTTACACATCGTCATTTCTACCGTGGAGACATGGCTGCGTACAGACATGCCTCTGATTAACTCTCAGGTTCTGGTAATCTCAAGTTGAAAAGAATAGTTTTTCGTTTGTGATATATTTGTATATAATATTTATAATATGTTTCAAAATATTCTTGATATTAAATTAACAAAAAAAGAATTCGATATAACTTTTTATTTCGAATTTCAACACTATATTCTACAATTGTTTACAGTTTTGTTTTGATTTCTACTGTATCCATCTCATAACACAACTAATTTTCCCCCTTATCTGAATATGCCGTTTTAAAGCATTCAAGAATTATAAATTTTTTTGAATTCTCAAATGTTTTTCCACTATCTGAAATTTTGAATTATAAATACAATCTTCTAGGACATTTAAAATATCGTGGTGAATAAGCAAAACATAAATAAGCTGCAAATCATTTTAGAGTGTTAACTATCATATATAGGCCATAAGAGTGATATACTTCTAGTTTAAAATGTAATTCTTATTTGTACGTCACTTGGAAAGTGCTTTACAACTCTGAATGGAAAGAAAACAGTAAATGATGAACAATGTGTTTTTCAGAAAATATTTTGTGTACTTTAAACGTCAAGATCCAAAGAAAGATTTATGAGTGCTTAAAATATTTTATGTTCTTTGAAATATGTGTCTCAGATCAACTAAGAAAAGCAGTATATTAAAGAATTGACGGCTCATGATAATAGTGATACTACATATTTTAAGGATTTGTCATTCTTCTTATAAGCGTTTGAAAATGTAGGTAAAGAATATTTTATGAACTCATCAAAAAGAACTACATATTCCATTCTACTTTGAAATAAAATTTAAAATAATGATGAAACGTATTTTAAATTTCAGTATGATTAAATAGGTTTAAAAAAGCTATTTATCTGAGTTGGTAGTCGAGCTTCTGTATTCTGAGTCTCTATTGAGCCTCTGTATATTGAAAAGAAAATATCAATGTGCTGAGCTTCACCAGAAGCTGTGAGGTTTTATAAAAGCAATTTCTTTACATCGAACAATTTTAGAACATGAGCATTTTTACACTTAATTGTGGCTGATTGCATCACCAATCAAGACACAAACTGTGTGAAAGCTTTAATCACATTGAACTGAAAGATGATGGTGATAATGCTGATGAATTAATTGTAAAACTATCGAGAAAACACATAATGGGAACATTCCAAATTGTACGACATGGATTGAGATTTTTTCCCAACATTCCTGAAGAAATTCTTACTTCTATGATTAAAAGTGAACATTACTTTGACATGGTTTGATTACATTCAAAAATAAAAAAAATCTTTAAAACTAATTTATATAAAAATTAGAAAATGTTTCGTTCCTTTTTTTATACACAAACATTCAATTCTTAGCAAATTTGTAAATTGCAAGCAAATGCGTATGTTTTTAAATGAATTGATATGATACTTAAAATTTAAAATACATAAGCGCTTTAATAATTAATCGATGAAAAATTTCAAAATGTGTTTCCATACAGCAAAATTCTCCCAGATACCCTTAAGTTTAACATATAGAATTTTGAGTATATTTAATTTATAAAAATACTAATGTATAGAGTACATAAAAATCAAACAATCCAAAGTGTTAATACAAACGTTCAATTTTATACAAATCTGTAAATTGAAAACATATTTGTACGTTTCTAAAATAAATTTCTGTGATACTTAAAAATACATAATTGTTTTAATAAGCAACAGATGAAAAGTTTTCATAATATGATTCTGTGTATCGAACTTTTTATACATTGATCTTCTCCCTGGAACCTTTAAATTCGATGCATGGGTTCAACTGCCACTAATTTTTTAAGTAGGCATGTTTATATAGTATATAGAAATCAAATGTTATAGAGAATGAAAATGATGCCAAGAATGTTATTCTTGAAACATATGATTCATACTTATTTAATTACTGGCATAGATGAATCCTTATTAATAATGCTTTTGTAAAATTATTCGAATTAAAAAGTGGACGTTGATTAGATAGTGGATGAATTAAAAACCTTCTTATCGAATTAATAAAACCTGGCTTGCATTAAATTCATTTCATCCTGAATAATCAACATATTAAAAGGGAACATTTAAGCCTTTTTAGATTAATATAAGCTTTATTCATATCATACAATAATTATCATTATTCCAATAAATAAAATCTTAATATTGACGTTACACACTTAAAATAATTTGACTCAAATTTATTTCATAATATATATTTATTTAGAACTTTTTAACTTAATCTTAATTTTTACTATGAAATAAGTTATGTATGAAATAGATTTAAAACTTTACTTTTAAGGAATAGATCTTAGTGAAAATTAAAGTTAATATTTTATAAAAATTATTAGTAGCATTTGGAAATATTAATATAGGCAAAAAATATGTGATTTATTGAAACACATATTTCTTCAGAAAAATTTTTGGAACAAAATAAATATATACTCTGAGATATTCATTCGTAAAGAAATTAATTAAATTGCTGTGTTCTCAGATGATTATATATGAGTTTTGAACCTGAACTCAAGAAAAATTTCTGTAATTAAAAAAAATCAAGCAAAAGTTTTAATATTAAATGTGATATATTAGGACTATTGTAATTAATTCTTAAAAATATTTTTAACTTATAATTAATCCTAAAATTCAAATTATAAGTTAATCATAAAATTGTGACACAATGAAGTAAGAATTTGAAAATTTTCTAAATATGTGGAATAAAATAATGTTATTATTAATACAAGTTTTAACGCAAAATGGTCATAGGAAATTTAAACTCATAGTTAAGACAGAAAACTAAACTCTGAGAATGAAGAGGAAGAATCTAAAAATATCCGCTATTAATATTTGGAAACATGGAACTATTTTTAATATAACATTCTACTTAATATTTTAAAAATAATAACCTTCTGCTTTAAGTAACAAAATGCAGAATTACTCTTATCATATACACGCATTAATGTAAATGTAAATTTATAATTAAACTTGTAAATACAATTATAGTCATTATTAATATTATTCAAGTATTAAAAAAGCATATAGAGAGAGAATTTAAAAGTTTTTTTCAATAATTCTCTCATTTACTTAGGAAATTCCTAAGTAGAAACTGTTGTTGTATAATAACCTTTTATTATTCCAATAACAGTTTTCTAATATATATACGAAAAGTCTTCCAATAGCAATAACATAATAATCTAATTCTAGTAATAATCTCCCAATAACATTCACGCTATAAACAGCTAGCATTAAAACATTCTTTCTCCCAACACGCTGTTGTTCATTTCATTAGAAAAGCTTATACCTTCTTTATGAACATAAGAATAGAGAATGCGTATATAGGGCATAAAAATTTTCCTGTCCGGAATCGATTTAATCTAGCCCCCTACTGTTTCCCCTCCAAGAATTTCAATAAAAGCAGCTGCTGAGCATTGACATTTCTGCCTCACCAGGACACAAAACCTTTTTTCCCTACAGGGATTTCAATCCTTTCCTTCGCAGCATGGTCCAAACTCTTTTCTAATAGACCATGCACATTGCTTCAGTTACCATGTTGTGGTCTTTAGCGATCGCTCCTTTCCATAGTATAGATGCTCGGGAATTGCCCAGTAAACGCATTTGGTTCTTGATTTATGATATGATTTAATGTTTAATAAAGGCAGGGTACCCCTCCGGTTGAATGTTTATGATGGGTGTTGTTGAAGCAAGGGCGGGGGGAGTTGGCGAACTTCGTTGCAGGCCATAAACGCTGTTTGAAGGCATGCTGAGCTTTTGGAGGTGTATTGCGAGATATATGACGCGAGTTGCCTGTGAAGTATAGGAGAGGATGTAGGTTTAGAGTTGGGGAAAAAACGAAAAGCTGGATATTTGGCGAAGGTAAGATTGTAGCGACATGCAAATTTGGCTCTTAAAGGCTGGAGGTTTTAATATTTTATAACTGCCGGGGAAAGTGGGGAGTCTCGTAATATATGGCAAAGTTTGTAAGGATAGATTGTCTCTCGGATATGAAACTTTTATGCAGATACTGAAAGAGTATGAATAAAGCTATTTCATGTAAAAGATAACTGTTAATCAAGAATACGATCCAATATATTACGTAAATATTAAAGATTACGGTTTCTATACACATGCTTTTACAATTTATTTAACATATCTTAGCAAATTTTAATACGAGTTATAGAAATTAGTTGCAGTAAGACTAAAAAAATTATTTTTTGAACAAAGGTTGAATTTAGTTTCTCAGCTAGAGAAGTATGGTACAGCAACAAACATTATATAAATATCAATTCGATAACTTACTTTTCGTAATTAACTCAACATAACAGATAGTCTGTGAAATCATTTCTCTTTCAAATATATTCTAATTCAGGGAGTCTGTTGTATAAACATATGCTACATAACACTATTCTATTTTAAAACACATAAGTCTATAAGTCATTTTCATCCCGTATATATTATAACAATATTTTGACACATTTCAAGTTACTTTGAAAATTAAATATGTTTCTGTATTTATATACTATCGTTTGGGGATCTCTATATGTTTTAAAGCATTTATAACATTTATGATGGATAAATAAAGTAAGGTGTAAATTTATGAATTCCGCATATTTCTTTGCATAGCCATATTTAATAAAGTACATCTTTAAAATATGTGTTTTTGTCTTGAAAAGTAATAAATTCAATTTATTAGTCTGGTTAGCTTATCAATAAATAAACATGTAAATGTTATATTAAGCTATCTTACTTAAAATTGAATCATTTTGGAACTTAACACAAACTTTCTTTTTCACTAAATTCATAACTATGTTAAATCTTAAGTAGAGAAAATCATTATTTATAAACTACATAAAATTTATTGGTTATAAAACGAATGAGTATAACAATGCAGCAACATATTAGTTGTATCGAAATAAGAAATCCATGAATATTACTTTGAACAAAAGAGGAAATAAATTCTTATGCATATAAATTTAAATTAACTATATAAAGTAATATATGTCGGGTTGTGCATTTCGAAAATGGACTCCAAAATTCTGGTATTCGCCGTACCTAATTCAAATGCAATTTAATATAATTTATATATTTGCTTAAGAAATAGCGCACACACACACATCGTATTTCATGCAATTTTGTATTCAGAAAACTACTTAAAATATATTTAGATTTTGCCAAGAAAAGTGGTTTAATATCTTAGAGAAACTACAAATATTTCCAGAATTTCTGCAGTTTAAATATCAGTTCCTTTCAGAATAATCTGTATTCATGATTAAATTCCCTCTAACTCTGTATCAATGTTCTAAAGTAATATGAAGGAAAATTTACATGTAAATATATTTGTAGAGTTACCAGTGTAAATAAAAAAAAAACGTTTTTTCCATAATATTGAAATCAAATGCTTAACCTAAACTGATAACAGAGGAGTTACTAGAATAAATAAAACATGTATTATATAACTCTGAATTCAATAATTGTATAAACTGCTCACAATTCTGCGGTTGATTCGAGTTAGTATAGAGAGATTCCTCTTTATAATGTTTATATAAATACTACAAATAAGGCAATACAACCAGTATTGCAAGTGATTGAGAATAAATTCACAAAATAACGAACGTGATGACTAAGTAACTCAAAATGTACAAAAAAGCATATTTTTTTTTTTTGCGGTAAGAATTAATTATTTATTCAAATAGTATTTTGAATCGGTATTTTTAGACATTTTGGAATGAGTCTGCAGTCACAGAGAACTCCGATCTGAATTTTAGTCTTTCATTAAAAAAAATTAAAATATCAAATATAGTTTTATAAAAATTTCTAATGTCCGTATCCGCTACTGGGTGATTTTATCACTCATTTGGCGTGCTTTAGGCTCATTTATAGCATTGTATGTAACAATTATAGCTTTAGATATCTCGCAGACTTTTAAAGGAAAAAAAATCAAAATAACGCAAAAGTGTTTTTTTATAATTAAAATTAAATTAAATTATCAGAAATTGGTAAACGCTTTTTAAATTAATTTTAGGGAAATATCTCAATGCAAATTAAATACCATATATTAATATTCTACTTAAGTTAATGTTTCCTCTGTAATGGATTAATTTTAAGTACTCAAGAATGCATTTTATCATCAAATTACATGGATATAACATTTCTCTTTTCTTTAATTAATCCAAATATTTTTATAGTGATCAGTTGATTTTCTTTGAAAGCAGAAAGAGAATAATGCATTATTACGTAAATAAATGTTAAGACTCTCGTCTCCCCGCCATTTTGATTTCGTTAATCCTATGGAGTTTTGACTTTAATTCTCACATGTTTACTATTTGATACATTTGAATGCAATAAATTGCATCTGAAAGAGCAAAAAAATAACGGCTTTTGTGGAATTATTTTTTTCTTCCGATTTTTAAAAATATTTTTACCCCTATCTTAATGAATCATTTGCGAGTTTATCCAGTCTTTAAAAATATTTTAAAATAATTTAAAGAAAGGGGAAGAAGAAAGTAATTCTACAGAAGCCTTCAATATTTTTTGCTTTTTCAGATGCATTTTATTGCATTCAAATAGATCAAATAGTAAACAAGTCAGGATTAAAGTCGAAATTCAATAGGATAAACATTAAGCTTACGAAATCAAAATGGAGAGCAGACGGGAGCTTAAAAAAGTACATATTGCAAATAATCATCGTTTAATTTAATATTATATCTAAAATTGGCGCGCAGTATTTCTTACACATAAAAATATGAATTCAATTGGTAGATGTAATAGTTAATAGGCATAAATCAAGAATTATATGAGTGTGTGTGTCTATGCATGAATTATATATCATCAAAAATATGAATTTATTGATGTTAATCTAGCTTAGCAGGTTCTTATCGGTATATTTAAATACAGAAACATTTTTACCAGTGTCATAGAAGCAACATAAAACAAAGAAAGTTGATATAAAAAACAAATCATCGGAAATTTTTATCCAATGTCTTACAAATAACACGGAAAATTGAGCAGCTAAAGTTAAAAAATTCAAAATGGCTATAAAAGCTGGTTTACTGTTTGGGAAAAGAGTACATATTTTTTTTTTCTGCATCTCGATTGATTGATTTTTCATTACCATCGCACTTGGAAGTAACAAGAATACTATTGCCTAGAATACTATTGATCCACAAAATAAATAATGTGCACGGTGAGTCTGTAGTCACATCAGTGTATGAACCGATCATTCGAAGGAAACAATGGTGTCCGTGAGCTCATGACCATGATCACTCATCAACCGCAGCCACTTCTTTTCTTGCAGAGGCTCGTCTTTTTGTTGCTAAATCTCGCAACGTTGTCCTTGCTACTTATCTGGATTAACCACGTGTGAACTGGAGTGACCAAATCCTAATTTTCTACATAGAAGCTTTCATCTTCATTCTCAAGGAAGTTAAATTCGGTTATGTACTTATTGTTCATATTGTACAGTTGCATTTCTAATCCCATACTCCTGAACTATGGTTGATCCCTCAATGTAATTCATAAACTGGTCTATTGTTTTTAGTTGATCGGAATAAAAGAAAATAACGTATTTATGTTTAGATAGTATTACGATTGGCTCAGCTACTAGGGAACTATCTTTCACTAGCGAAAGCTCACTCGCCACAGATGACGACTACATAAACTCTACATGGATCGTAAATTGATGTTACCAAATGTAATATATGAAATCCATCGGTATTTCGACAATTGATGCTCTATTGTAAACTTTACACGCATGTTAAAAGGACTTTATTCTGTACAGACACAGTTAATACGCAAATGTGCAATGTTTTCAGCGTAAAATTATATTTTACGTGAGCAATTCTTAATATATATTAGTAAAAAATAACTTTAAACATCTCAAATGAATGGACAGTTATAACCAAGTGCTAGAGATTCGGACTCGTCACCAGCATTGTTTCCATTGTGCCCTGAGTTCTACTCTTAATGCCACTTAACCGAGGCTTAAAATTAATAATCCGTCGACAATAGAAGTGTTGCATCTAAGTGCGATTTTAATGAACAATCAACATCATCTTAGATAAATATTGAAAAACTCTTTTCTTAGTATACATGAAAAATAATCAAAGTTTGTTCGGAATATTTTGCACTTTATATGTTAAATATTAATAAACAAAAGTTCCATGTTTGTATCCAGAATGCATCCATTACTAGAGAATTTCTTATCCATTTTTCACAAAATTACTCCAGGAGAACTCGAAACCTGTTAAGGCACTGTGTCATCAGAAGAAGGAAGACAACAAAGTGATAGGAAGCATATTTTTGATAACTTATCCAAGTGATTAAGTATGTCATGAAGATTACGGGAAAGTTTTCTCGCATAGTAACAAGAAGAAGAGGAAGAAGTTTTCGTAATCCGATCTGTTTTCTGGAATCTGGCAACAGCGATTCGGAAGAGCAGCGGCACGATTATCATAGAAAGAAATGGGTTGTCATAGCAACGGGGAAAGTTTGAAAACTCGACGCAAGAAATTTGGAAAAGCGAATTTTTGTTCGTTAAAATTATTCCGACGTTCCTGTTTTGGAGGACGATCGTTCCTGGAAGATACACAGTTTCAGTAATTGTGAATAAATTAATTTTAGTGTAAACAAAGAGTGAGATGCGAAATAAAATTAATTTAGTTGCGTGAATACATTCCAGTGATTTACTTACGTGGAAGAAATTTATACTTTCCAAAAACGAATTTTTTTTCTCAAACAACTTACAATAGTTTTTAAAGGTGGTGAATTTTTAGAGTAAAGGATTGTTTTAGGTGGTTTTTAGTGGGTACATCTATTGCAATATTTCCTTTAAAGGAGAAAAACATTTGTACAGGGAACAATTTGAAATGTAACCTTTAGTTATACACCTAAAGGAATTTTGTATTCATATATATATATATATATATATATATATATATATAACACATTTTCCACTCCCAAGTTTAAATCAGTTTTAAATAAGATTTAATCTTCTCTTTTGCAATTCTCTCTCTCTATGTATATATATATATATATATATATAATTCCTTTCTTTTAATTTTTGCTATGCTGTTTAAAGCTGTTTTATACTTAAATTGCTTGTAATTTTTAATTAATAAATTGTATTTGTATTGATATAATAGCATTTAAGTAAACTATTAGTTTATTTTCATAAGCATATTTTATTTAATTTCAGCTTGAAGCTATTTGTTTAATTTGAATTTTGGCTGATTTGATAATGTACTGATTTTTTCAATACATAACAAAGCTTTTGAGCTTTCACTTCTTTACTTCTAATAAATATTATAAATACGGTTTTAATACTTATAGTTTGTGTATTTCAGTATCATTTTATGTAGAAATAAGTATAAATATAATATTTATATATGTATAAAATTTATCTCATTTGTCTACAGTTTCTTTAATTTTTTAGGTATTAAATACGCTTTGCAACCTCAGTATTAATTTATATTAAGTTTCCGCATTTGATGTATCTCTTCAAATGTGTTATAATACTCATAAAATTGTTAAAATTACCAAGCATGCATTACATTATGAACCAACAAGAAGGAGGTTCTAAAATTGAGAATCGCTAGAATATCGCGAGCGATCGTCACCCGTGTTTACCAAAGATATTAAACTATAAGGGAAAGAATAAGAAATCACTAGGGGGTCTTGCTTATGATTCTATATGTACCTGAAGAATCTAAGACCTTGAGTAAATATGTAATATTGAATTTAGCATTGTATTATAATTCAAAATTCATGCATTTCTTTTTAAATTGTGTAAATGCCATTTGTTGCTATACTATATTTAGATAATTGCACATTATCTTAGCTTTAAAACTTCAGTTGGATTCATCATATGGTATAGATTGTCGGTCAGATGAACTCCATCGTAATTTTAGACTTTACTAATCATTTTAAATTACTACATTTAAACAATTTCACATGTTCTTAGTTTTAAAACATCACTTCGTCTCATCATTTAGTAAAGAAAGTCGATAGTATAAAAGGCATCATAATTTTTGATGTTACTAATCATTTATTTTAAAATGATTAGTAACATTAATATTTAAGAAACAAAAACATATTTTCATCTTTTATTTATCGAATAGTATATTTGAGAAATTAAATTTGTAATGACATTAAAGGGACATTAAGTATAATAAGTAATATATGCTAAAATATTTAAAGTACTAAATATATACCATAGAAAAATCAAATTCATTCATAATTTCAGATCGTATCGCCTACATTTTAATATTATTCACAAATTCCAAAAAAAACTGTTCAAAAATTATAACCTTATCCAGTAAGCAAACCGTGGAAAATATCAAAAATATTAAAATATTGCTCTTAAAGACTTACAACAAAAAATAAAAAAATAAATAAGGACTTAATCTGATGCAACTAGTTTGGATTACATTTCTCCAGAATATGAAATTTTTGGGCAAAAGAGCGTAAAAAAAACCGTTAAAAAAGTGTCCGAATTTGTTATGGAAGAGAGGCGAGAAAAATGAGAAGTTCCCAAAATTTTACCAGATTAAAGAATGAATTTTTTTCCCCTGTGGTGAGATCACGTCTTCCCTACTATCGGAATCACGTTTTGTCGTTGCCTGTACACGCAGATTCTCTGCAGTAACGAGATAGTCTTCCAGCCAGAACGTGGTTAGAATATTCTAGACTCCAATTCCCAAGATTAGGATAACAGTTTTTCGCACACGCGCGCCTTGCTTCTTATTTCAATATTACTTAGATGATTTCGTTTTCCAAAGTAGCTCCTTGGGGAGGCTTGGGAGTAGTATATTTCTCGAATCTACTTACGAGTTATATGAGGGGTATTTTGTCTTTTTTTTTTTTTTTTGAAAAAAATTATATTGTCTCTTTTTTAAAATTTGAATCGTATATATTCAGATGGTTCAAAAAGTGCCCATTTTCTAAGGTATGTTTGTGTAATTGTTCTGTGCTACCATTTATTAAATGACACCAAAATAAATTCGACAGAGATTTATAGGTTAAATTTGATTGCTAATATATTGAACTATCATCGTTACTTTGCATACCGTTGTCACTGCCGATGAGGCCTAGATTCATTGGATGGTGAATCTAGTGTATCCAGTGTTTCTCAACGGGGGCCTACTCCCTACAATGAGGCAATGCGAAGAAGGATTCATTTAGAGTGTAAATGATCTATTTATTAGTAATATAGCCAATTTTTACAAATATTTTTCACATCATGTTCGTATAATGAGAGACAAATTGTAGTAAAATTATTAAATATCTGTCTGCTGGACGATAAGAAATTCTTTCCACTATCGCGCTATTTGTTTTGAATGGTACGAAATAAAAAATGCTGGGATCTATGTTTCTGCTGTGTTTTGCAGTATCGTATATTATAATTCATTGGTGTTAATTCAAAATAAATATCTAAAATTATTATAATATTCCAGTTGTTATAATAAATACATAAAGTATATAAATATTAGGGATATATGAATGGTAAATAAATTCAGTTGGTAGTTCTTATTAATTTCACTTTTAGAATCATCATTTCCCAGAAACATTGGTCATATGAAAAAGTATATTTTTGTTTTGCATTTGGGCGTTTTAATATGCCTCTTTGATCTACGCTTACTCCAGTTCATATTAAGTTATTAATTTTTTTTTCTTTTAGCGTAAGGGGTACATTTCTTTGTAGAGGAGTGACATAAGAATTTTTAAAAGGCTTATAGGAGGCATAATAGAAAATAATGTTCGAAACACTCACCATGAAAGCGAAGTAATTGTGATTGTTTTATTAACGTCGCACTGAGAAGCAAAACCAAGGCAGTGGCGACATACCTCATAATTTTAAGCCCAGGTCAAGTATTGAGGAGTGCACCTGAGCTAGCACATCCCTCTCCAAACTTTCACCACACGTCGTCGGGAGGACTTGAGGCCACGACCAAATTTACCAAGCATCACCCTCGCTACACGGTTGTTCATTAATGGCACCAGAGCTAGGCCGCCAGACTGTGACCACTAGGCTACTGCGGTCATCAAATTAGGCGAAAAAGTCCCTATTGACTGTTTATTAACGTTTTACTTAGAAGCAATATAAGGGTTTCATCAGTTTGTGAGAGAACTCAGCATTATGAGGCACATCTTTACAAACTTTCTTTTTAAAAACTGCTTCGTCATTCATATTCTACAGCAACTGCGTTGAAGTAAAAGTTCCTTAAATATGCATTTTTTTTTTAATTTTGGACACGTAGTTCCGATTTTCGATAATTGTTCACATATATTTGACCCATCATATATTTTATTAATTCATGCCTATTGTTACGTAATAAATGCGGACAAAATTTTAACTGTTTTATTTCCATACTCATAATATTATGTACTAGTACATCATTTATTCTTTTTGTTGCTTATCGCCTTTACTTTGACTATTTCCTTGGGATAAAAACAAGTCCATATATTTAAGATACTTGTTATATTCCCAACGAACCTTGTTAATTTGGAATCATTGTCAATAGACAAAGTAGATATCTGAACTGACAACCTACTCTCCTAACTTATAGCGAGAACTTTGATCCCCCATAGGCTTAGCTTGAACCATCCCAACTATATAGTGTCTTTGAAAGGATCAAAGCAGATCCCACTACGAATCAGGTACTAGTCTGCTTGTCTACCAACCCGTTTACAACGGTGCCCTAACTATTGTACAATATATAATATTCTCCATCTATACATTTGTTGGCTAATCCTTATGTAGAATAACTAGAATAGATTTAGAAAACATACTTATAACCGGATTTCATACTATTTTTTGTTGATATTCACTGAGGTAAAATAATGCAAAAAGAATGAGCTTATTTCTCGTTTATACATATACGGGGATGCCGAATCTGCTTATATAGAATAATACTTCTATAGTAGAATGGAAAATATATTCGTGAAAGAGAAATAAAATTACGTTATGGATTATGCCGCGAAAAATTCTGAGTATAAACGTGAAATAAATTTGCACCGATATATTTCCTTTTATCCTTCATTTCAGCCGCGATAGTTTACTGTTCATGGTAGCAGATTCACGGCTGTTGTTGTTTTCGAAGAGCCGTAGGTTCAAGCCCTGATGACACTCAAGATCCGCCGTTTAACGGGACTGATGAAAGTTAAATTTGGTCGAGGTTCTGAGTCTTCTCGTTGGTGTGGTGGGGACATTTGGAGGGGAGTGCTTGTGTTCCGGTGTCGTTCTCGTCACTTCATCGAGGCTCAAAATTACGAAGTTCGCGGCCAATTGCCCTGGCCGTAGTAGCCTAGTGAACATGGGAGCGGATTCGCATACGACGGTTTTCGTTGAGTCATGAATTTGAGCCTTGATGTCATTAGAGACCCGCCGTGCATCCAAGGCTCATGCACATTAAAATTGTTGAGACCCCGAATTCTCCCGTAAGAGTGGTGTGGAATTTAGGAGAAGGGGTGCCAACTCAGGTATCGCTCTCGTCACCTAATCGAGGTTCAAAATTACACGGGCCGTCATCAATAGCTCTCGTGTTGCTTCTAGTTCGAGTCAATAAAATAATCAATAAATGATTTATCCTCTAATTGCAATTTTATAATAAAATGAGACATTATAATCCCATGCATAATAAAAATGAGTGATTAAACAACGAGTAAATATGGAAATAATTTTAAATATACAGAAATTAGATGTATTAATTGTGTTATTATAAAGTACAAACAAATGTTATTTACTACTATGACCACTAATTTTTTTGCTTTTATACTTTTTAATTGTTTTTTCCTTTTTTTTAATTAATGAATGAGTATTATTTGAAACATATCTCAGATTTTAATATATATATATATATGACTTTTGGTACAACACATCGCCTAATATATAAATATAATATACTTTTCATTTTTTTAATCAAAAATCCCTATTGCATAACTATTGGCATTATATGGTTCTTTTAGTTCCTTATGGATTTGAAAGGATTCTATATCCCATTAGATCATTCAACTTTGATAAATTTTAACGAACAAAATTTACAACCAAGGTCACTATATGTATTCTCACATCTTAAGCCAATCACGTAAGATACTAGATTTACTTTCCTAAATTTGATTAAAAAAGCTCAGCAATTTCGAAAAAAAAATCCTTTAATCACCATAAGTCTCGGAAAATATAATATTTGATGTCAGTTTGGATTACGCTTTCGATCATTTTATGGTCGCGTGTGATAGTAATAATTTTGAACCAAATTTGACGCGGCGAAACGCTTTGATTTCTTGTTAGAAATAGCTTCAAAGGGTACCAATAGGCAGGTGTGGTCAATTTGCTGTCAAGAAAGTCAGATACTCGTAAAAGAAAAGCGTGAAGAGATTGTCGGTGGCTTATATTCTTAAAGGAAACAGCGACTGGAGGGTGCTCAGTGCTTAACCTATTCAAAATTGATCTGAAAAGATATTTAATATTCCAAAGAAGAGAAGCTAAATTTACTGTGCATCAGGAACTTTCTTTTAGTAAAAAAGAAGTTTACCATTGACTGGAAAGGAAATAGTTATATTTCTAAGTTCTTATTTTCAATCTTTATTACTTTATAGTATAAAATGTAACAAATGTGTTTCTTATGTAAATGAAGTCAACCATCCCAATCTACGTCTTGTTTCTTATTAGTAAGACTAGTAATGGTTGTGTCTTTATGATTCGGAAGTTATGGATCATAAAGGTTGTGGAAGTCATTAGGCTTTATAACAAAATGTATTCTTAAAATTATTACTTTTGTTCCATTCTGAAGATGTAAATTCGGATTTAGTCTATTTTTTTTTAATAATATCGCTTCAATATAAAATATAAATACGCATAAGCTTAAGAAACTTCCAATTTATGCCGAATCACAATAATACGCGAATTTCTAAAATAACACGGTTTAAAGAAGGTATGTTATTTTTAGTTATGTGATAAAATGCATTAGAAATTGGCTTGGGTTATAGAATTACTTTTAATCTCTTTTGTACGTTCTAATATTCATCATAAAATTATATATGCTTTACGTATTATATCTTGCAAATAATTATTTATTAACATGTACTAACATGATGTTGCTTTTAGAAAATGACATCAACAAAAATGCGTGAGCAGGAAATGAATAATACATATGTGTGTGGAAATAGGTTCAAAATTATGCATTACTATTATAGAACCCCCATTTGATTTGCTTATATGAGGTATATTCTCATTCCTAACATATATCTCATTTAACATTTTATCATTTGCTTTTGTTTCAATATTCGAATTGAATTTTTTGTCTACTCTAATAATTTATTCTTTGTTCTTATATTTAATATTTCCTTTAATAATTGATTTTATGGAAGAATCATCTGTTTTTTTTTTTTTATTATTCTTTTTGCTGTTGATATTGACAACATTTTCTGAATTTATAACGTTTTGTTTTTGTGAAAAGTAAAATGTATTAAGAATTTGACGAAGATTTCCCTTTTCTTGATAGAAATTGTTTCTATGGCGCCTGGAGCTCGGAAATACACTTATTTTAGTATTCATTTTGGATAATTCAAAGTTTTAGAGAACTTAACTGAAGGGAGAAAATGTTAAAACATTTTTAAATAAAATTAGCAAAATCAAATTCAATATTTTTTACATTTTAATACAAATCATTATTTTTGAAATTAAATTATTTAAAAATCTGTTTCTTTTTGAATCCGTACCAGCAAGAATGAATTAGCTAATTGATTAAATGCAATGCCATATATTAATCAAACATGGTAATTATTATGCTTCAAACAATACAAACGTAAATTTTGAAAAAATGCTTTTAATGTTGTAATAATATTCTTTCAAATTTTTTCGCATTTATTGTTACTTTGATACTTTATATTTATCACATTATATATATTATGAGTATATGCGTGCAGAAAGAAGATGTTTAGTTAAAGACAAATCAAAGTAACGTTAAATTTTCAAAGAATATACTTGGATAAAAAAAATATGCAGTTAATAATTATAAATACGATGTTAGTTGTATCATTTTAATAAAGTTTAAAAATACAAAAAATTAATATTTTTTAAAAAATTTCATATTTTATTTATTTTTTTCCAAATGCATTTAGTTAGCCTTTGCTTGTTTTGAAAGAGAACGTATAAATAATTTAACAATTTCAAGAAGTGGTCCAATGTCTTAAACACAGTTTATAATAGTTATATAAAATAATTTGATGCATTCGTAATTTTAATGCGCGTCACATAATTGTAATAAAACTAATAAAAAGGGGAACATTGGCAGTAAAATTGTTAGTTAATGTAATAGAAAATTCAGTGTTGAATTATATGTAGAAATACATTATAAGCAGGTTTAAGAATCATGCGAGTTCAGAACCAGTTCATTTTTGTTGCTTGAATCAGTATTTATTTTATTATAGCAATTTCTTACTTTTTTCTCAGAAATCTTAAATTAATTTTCAGAAAATTGCCAAATAATTGAAAAGACACATAACTCATAATGAGCTAAAAATATTTTTGTATATTAATAAACTGATAATTATTTTCCCAAAGAAATTAATTACCTTAGCCAAAAAATCCAACTAATATTCAAAGAAAACTCTTTCATGGAATTACTAAAAAATTTGTTTGAAATATTTATTCTGTTTCTCTAAAAGTAGAAAAAGTACTTTCTTCATGAAACTTAACATTAATCATGTGGCTCCAGCCTATAATTTTTAGATATTACAGACAAGAAAGAAAAATAGTCCCATATGACACGAAAGTCAGTAAAAACTATCATAAATAATACAAACATTGTAAAGGTCAGGTCAAAATTAACTTAAGTTAAGGAAAATTGCTCTAAAAAAAAGAAGCAATAAAGGCCTTATGAATTTTAAATGCAAAGTATACTTCCGAAAACGCATTTGTTTGGCCAGCCTAAATAATTTATCGCACAAGAATGATTTACACCGTACATGAAAAGCCACACTACACCCCAAAATTAATTGTTTAAATGCTTGAATGAATTATTAAGCAGCCAGTGTGCTAACACAAAATTTAAAGCCGCGATGATTACAGTACCACCAGCGGAAGTTATTACACTTTCTAACTTTAGACCATGAGGGAGGAATTATAAAAACCTCCCCTGGTCAATTTTCAGTCATTTTCGAAAGAATTGGAAACAACTAAACCAGATATGAAAATAATAACTCGAGTACATCAGAAAATCTTATCCTTCGTCAGTCTCCACCCATATGGGAATTCCCGAACAAAATCCCACAAGGCACCGAAAATTCCTCTCTTCTAGCAAATAAGCGGAACAGGCTGATATCTTGGACTCCCGCCAAGTAGATTACAGAGAACAATGTATAGCCGGATTGAAATTATATTTTCAACTATTCTCAGCAACATCGTTCGCCAATAAAACTGTAGGTCATGATCATTTCATGGTTTGCTCAAACAGTAAAATGTCCTTTAAATCCATTGGGAGTGGTTTTGTTTGGATATGTTTTGATAATTTTCTGTCATTGGAAGTGAAAATCTAGTGATTGATGAATACTAGGGTTTGAATTCTCATTTGTTAAAATCACCTGGCGCAAAATTTGGCGTTCTTTATGCTCAAACTGATTAAGGTTGACTTAACGTTATATGAGAGTCTAGGGGTTTGGTGAATGATTGATTATAGAATGTATTTTTCTTTCATGGCTTTTAGTTTAAAATTTCATAGATGAATGCGGCAGAAATCTGAATATGTCTTCATATATTATATTTTAAATACGTTGCTTTAAATTTATACCCTGATTAATAAATTACAATACATTTATAATTTATTTTTTATTTTATTTAACTAAACCATATTTTGTTAATACTAGTATAAATGGCTTTCATTTTGACGGTTTTAATTTTCAGTTTGCATTATGCTTATTACTAAAATGTATCAAATTTGAATTTTTCTATTTTGCTGTAATACAATAGATGGCGTTTTTCTAATTTCATTCTTATATTATGTATGAGAATAGGATAAATATAACGCTCGAAAATTAAAATTAAAATTTCAAAGCCCACCTTTGACGTAACAGAGAAAAATATCTAATTTTGCGTTTTTCGCAAAATGTATTTTTTTCTGGAAAAGTGTTTATAGTTTCATTTATCATGTTACGAAAGTGATTACTGAAAAGTGTTTGTTGATTTTTATTCAAAAGTGCTTGTTAGTGTTTATTTAAACAAAAAGTTTTATTTAAGTGTAATTAGTATACATTTTCCCCAAATTTTATTTCATCCATTGTGCTCGTGTATTAGGTACATAATGAAATAAAGTTATTTTCTATTGAGTGAACATAGTTTGTGTCTAATAAACATAAATTTTAAGTATCACAAAATATTTAAAGAAAAATTACGGGAAATTGGTAACACAGAATTTAACTATTACAAAATTTTATTTAATTTTAATTTAGGAAGAAAAAAAACCATTACGTTCATTATGTATAACGCTATGTTAATAAGTACTCTAAAAATGTTGAGTTCTTAAATGCAGTAGATTTCTTGTAAGATGTATCTAAAGGTAAATAGGCAATACGATTTACAAATGTAATTGTAACTATTGATTATTAAATGCTCTTATATAATTATAGTACTCTCTCTTTAATCCAGTATGTAGGACCACGACACGAAAAGATTATTGAAAAATGCCGAAGTACTGAAAACTTATTAACAATAACAGAATTACCAAGTAAGCATTTCTTACTATTGAATTAAATTTAATACAGGGCACCCAAATAAAGTATACAAAACTCACGAAATATCTAAAATTAACTGTTCGGTTCAAACAGATGGCATTAATAATTCGAGATAAAAACCAACGTTTTTAAAAACAACGTTTTTATATGGTGGCAAAGTTTATTACAAAAATTATTGAAATATTAGTTAAAATTGGTCACAAATATCTAAATATTGCATTGTTAGGCGGGTAAGAACGGTTCATAAAATTTCAGAGCACTAGTTTGATGGGAAGTTGGTTAAATTAACGATAGAAAATTTGATGACACACTGATACACACACAGACAGACACACACCAAGAGAAATACATAAAAACGTTAAAACTAACTAAAATTAATTAATTCATCCGGTAAATAAATGGTTGGAATTCAGTTTAACCCTGGTACTTTGATTCAGTTGATCATAATTAGTTAATTTTATAAAAGTATTTTCATTTTTTATGCTGTATTTTCAAGTTTCTACGGAGAGGTATCAGAAATAAAATAACTTCATCCATACTTTTGTCATTCAATATATTATCTTAATAGTGTATTAATGTATATTATTATATTGATAAATTGAGATATTATATTTTATTATTTAATATGAAAAGTTAGATATTTAATTTGGGATCTATCATTTTTTGTAAAAAGTAATCATCGCATTAATAAATGACTTCTCAGTTCAAGGTCATGGTCAGATGCACGTCGTCCTGTATTTTCTCCAGTCAGGGATTGACCTTGATTTCATCACGTCGGAAGTAGCATTCATATTCACATTAAACTGTCAGACTCTGTTCGTACAAGCGTAGCACGCTATGTCGCAGTTTGGTGTCATTGGGCTCATTGCCTTCCGAGGGAGGCTCAAATTCAGGTTATTTAAACAACTTCATGTTTTAAGTGCACGACGTTATTAAGAAATCCATCGAACTTAATTAAAAATAAATAAATTAATTGAAAATGAAAATTATCAACAGGATTACTTTAGTGGTTCTTTTAACTAGTATAATTTGTTAGACTTTATTAATCCTTTCATGAGGTTATGTATTAAAATTTCTCATGCCTGACATTTCTCTTCATAAAAGTTTAAAGACATGTACCTAATCCCAGAGAATATTTTAAATTCTCTCTATTAGCATAGTTTTAAATCTAAAACATGTTTATCTATAGTGAAACTGATTATAATATTACAATGATTCCTAAGTCTGTAACAAGTTCATTCTGTAGCACTTTCAGTATAAATATACTGATAGACTTAAATATAATTCTAAAATAATAATGAGTTAGAGTAAATTTTCATCTCAATTTTCTATTTTAATGGAAATATAGTAGAATGTGAAGTAGAATTCTTTGCCAATTACCAAAATATATGATGAAATGTGATGAAAATGTAGGATAAAATATGATGAAAATATAGGATATATTGATATTATATTTTGTGAAGCTCACATATTCCCGTAATACTGTGACAGAAATATCAACTTTCCACAGATTTTCAAGGAATGCGTAAAAAGCGAATTTTTAAAATTACTTTAGAGTATTGCAGCAATTTTAGGCCAGTGTTTAACAGACTTTAATAAGTATTGTGGAATACTACAGAGATATTTAATGAATAGAGAAACAAAATTCTCTCTCTCTCTAATTTTGCGCAACTGCATCATTAACTAATCTAAATTTTTAATCACTTTAAGGAATTAGAATGTAAATTACAATATAAATGGAAGCGCAAAATTATAATATAATTTCTCTTCATATGAGCCTCAGCGATAGCGAGAGTTTAACATATAAACTTTATTACACTAAATATTTAAAGAAACTTTATTCTCAGTAAACATTACAACAGCGTATAATTTTAAAATATAACATCGTTAAGAGCATCAGAAATTCTGTAATAAAAGCCACAAGTCCTGCATTTCCACAAGTTTGCTCTTAAATTAAAATAACTAGATCTGAATCCATGTCAATCGTACTCTAGCTATAATAATTACCTCAAAAATGAAATACTTGTTGGACAAACCACTTATCTGACCATATATATGCTCTCTATCTCTCCATATATGCCCTTCTCTATATATATACTCTCTCTCTCTATATACATATGTAAATACTCT
>BMAW01004647.1:138967-206708 GCA_019974015.1 Nephila pilipes | reverse complement strand
CTACAAAAATTTTCCAATAAAGGGAATGAAACATATTGATTAAATATATATTCTTTTTAATTCTTCTAAGTTTTTTTACAAAATTTCACTAATGTTTTATTTTAAAAGTTGATTCGTGATTATTTTATAATACATTTAATTAAGTTCTTTGAATTATTATTTATCGGTGCTTTAAATTGTTGTACTCTTTTGCCCTTTGGATATTTCCATTTCAGTCTACTAAGTCGCAAATGGGGAAAGTGGTACCATCAAACTAGTTTAACCCTCTGATTCAATCCTCAACCAAAAATTACATTTTGACTCTTTAGATTCCATTCTATTTCATGTTTTTATTTACGATATCTTTTTGTTTAGTTTTGAATATTTTATTAATTAATGCTTCATTTTTTGCAAAGCAATGAAAAAAGTATATAAGGCAATTTATCCTCGTTTTCTAAAGAGCAATATAAAATATCCAACATTTGAATCATTTTAATGTCTTAGTTACATTAATTTACATTTTGTTCACCTTAATATTAACATCACGTATAACGTAATGCATTTCACTTGGGTTACTTTTGTAACATTGATTGAAATAGTGCATTCATATAGATACTTATATAACTCAAAGGCAACCATCCAACTTTCAGCCCCAAGCACGAAATCCAAGGCTATTAATGACACGGACCAGTAGGAGGGGTGAGAAGAACAAAAGAGGGGGGAGTTGAAAAGGAATTGAGTTTTCTGAACCGTGATATATTGCCTTTTGAGTCACTCGGCCGGGTGAGGCGGAATGACGAGTGTGATAAAATTCAGGCGCAAGCGATTCTGCAAAGAGATGCTGGCGATATTGCAAATCTAAAGGGAGGCCGAAGCGAGAGATTCTTCCTTCCATTGGAAATCGGGAGAACGATTTCCCTAAATGTCCCGATAGCGGATGTGGTTTAAAGGAAATGTTTGGAGTGATCCGGGAATTTTCTGCGTGAGAGAAGTTATTTTTTTATTGGTTTCGGGCTTGGGAGGAAATTTCGGGAAGAGGGGGAAGTTTAGTGACAGAGTTTTGGTTATTTAAGGAGTGGTTGGATTGGGGAGGGAGGGATTTTGATATTTTGAAGTGGAGAGTTTTACTTTTTTTGTCAATTCAGATATGATTTTATTAAAGATTTGATGCATTTCCGTTATATATTTGTAATTCTGTCATTTGGGATTAGAAAATTCAATTATTTTAGACAGAAATTGTTTTATTACAAGCCATTAACTTAACTATATGATTTATAAGATGAAAGTCTGATACAAAAAGTTGAGGATGGATCATAGTTTAAGACAGTTTCATATTTTCAACTGGATTTGCTTAAATATTATAGATTAAATTAATTAGAAAAATATTTGAAATCGAAATTTAATAAAAGTACCCAATATTACTCTGTGTTGAAAAATAAAATCAGATTAAGAAGATTTTTTAGACTTTATGGATAAATCTTTCTCTATCATTATTTGTTGTGAACAAAAGCATGCACGCAATTAAAAAAAATAAGAAAATACGCTACTTTATGCTAATTTGAAAAATATTGTTCAATTAGTTGTTTTATAAAACAAAATTAACTTTATTTGTATATTTTATAATGTAAATTTCATAAAGAATATGAACAAATTTTAATAAATAAAAATAAATATTAAAATAACAGTCTATGATATACTGTCTGGAATGGGTTTTCTCATTTCATTCATATACCAAAGATTTCATGAATGCTTTTTTCCTTTTCATTACTATTTATAGGAGAAACTCAATACTATTAGCGAAAGTACTCAGTTATTTGGAAATGAAAAGGAGCTACATAAACTAAAGGAACAACTTCCCTATATGCCCGAAAGACGCCATTTTTTTTTTTTTTTTTTTTTTGGTGACCAGTCATTTCTCGCCAAATAGCGGGTTGACTGATCGCCATGTTAGGCCTAATTGTCCGATTTGGCGAAAAAAAAAACGAAGGTTGGCGGTCGGGCATAAACCAAAGTAGGGCCAAACTAAATTATCCTTTCCATAAAATAAAACTGAATAACTTTTGTGTGGAATTTAATTTTATCAAAGACGATTCAGTTTCTTTCTGCAACATTTACTAAAATTTTTACATAGTTCGTAGAAAGAATGTTAAACCAAAATTTATAGAGTTTAAATCACCAATGATCCTTCAATTCAACAATTAACAATTTCAGTAATACCTTTTAGCAAGCATTTTAGAAATCCGAGCCAATTAAAAATTCTAAGCCTTCATTAGCATCGAAAAATTCATAACGAATTTTTTAAATTTTATATTTCGGTACATTAACCAGTAATTTGTCAGCCCGTTGGGTTTTGAAATATGTTTTTCATTGCAATCATTAAGCCGCAGATTAAACCCATTAACGAAAAATGCTGCAATTTATGAGAAAATTGAGTTAATAATATTAATAATAAAAATTTCACCATTTTGAAAATGGATTCTTTTGGTTTTAAATACTTTAATATACATAGATAAAATCTGAATAAATAAAACAGTAGATGTTATATTCCCCATAAAAAAATTTACTGATTAATTCTAGATTTATATTGTAAATCTTGCTAATTACACAATGTTTCCACATTTAATAATGATTGTTTTGAAATAGCAGAAAGAAAATATTAATTTTAGTTGAAAAGCTTGAAAGTTTAACTTTTAAAGTATAAATAATTTAAATACATTTATTTTTGTAAGTTCGGAACGTACTTAATACAGATGTGCAGGGTTCGAATTTTAAAGGAACATATTCAAATCTCTCTTGGATGAAAAATTGAAGAAAAAGAAAACCCACCAAGGGAACAATCTTTAAAACAGTAAAATTAATTAGCTTATAAATTGTAAATGTTGCTAAAATAAATATGCATAGTTTTATCAACTATTTCTCGCTACAGCTTATCGTAAATCAAGAACTATAAGACAATTGCTATCTAAATGAATAAAATGAAAAATTTGAGTAAAAGGATTAGAAAACACGCGACCATGTAATTTGGTATAAAGAACATGTGAATACTGATAGTGCACCATGGAGCAATTGTTTTCGAAATTCACCCTTGATTTTGTTAAAATGTAAGTTTAAGTGAATTCGTTTTCACTGAGCATGCTCAGATCGGAATAAAAGGAATTGGTTGATGGAGTAGTGAAAAGATTACGAAGCACAGGAGTAAGTACTTTGGTACAAATAATATGTGGCCACTGATAGTGTGTAGAACATAATCATTTTTTTTCTTTAATTCGAAATTCAACTTAGATTTTATGGAGTTCTATTTTAAATTTCATATACGTCCCGTATGAATCCTTTGTACAAAATATTTTATGAAGCTGTATTGCATTGCCTTTCTAAAATCTATTCATTTCTCTAATATATCTGCAAAAATATTGTTTTTAAGTTAAATAACTTAATTTTTTTTGTTATTACTACTTATGAATCTTTTTGAAATGCGTATCTATTAATAAATCTTTGTTCTGTTTCCTGCAGTTTAAGATTTTATTGATTCAGATGGAAGTTTGGAACAGAATATTTATGTAAAATTCATATATGTTTCTTCCTGCAATTGCTTTTGAGAGTATACTATTAAAAATGTCGTAAATCTAATTCAAAAACAGATACTTCATAATTTTAAAACTGATAATTCTTTATTATAAGAAGTGTATAGAGAATGTTTTCGGATTTCCGTAATTATTTATATGAATTTCGAAAGCAGTAGGATCAATTAAATTTCATTAAAAGACTTACCAATTTCTGTGGTCAAATATATAATCTAAAGCAAAATGCCTCCTCGGTGTACGCCAAAACGTTCTAATAAACAATAATTATATAAATAATAACTAGTATTATAAGCTGATGCAACCGCATTAGAAATTTAGCTGAGCGCGTTCCTCTTATTTATATAACTATGACCTTTTGTACAATTTTATTCTCATTAATCGATTTTATTATTTCCAACGGGCTTACGTTCATGTTTCGAAGCTTATGCAAATATGAAAGATCTGGAATTACAGCATCTCTACCTTTCCTTCATAATCACTCTCTCCAACCAGGAGAGAGATGAAGCTGCAGATTATACAGTAAGGCGAGACACAGGAGAGATTAAAAGAATCAAGGCGAGACGTGGGAGATATTACAATTCTATTATAAAATGTCTGACGTTGATAGTACTGTGTCGAGTTTGGATTAAGGTTAAGATTTATTCGTAGTTGTTGTCTACGTCTCATTTTCTTTAGATATACTTCCCTCAGGTAAAGGCTTAGTTTTCACATTTCTCACAAGCCAAGGGTTGTAAATGCGTTGAAATGGGAAAATGAAAAGAAAGAAATGATTAATTTCTATGTGAGTTTTAGCTTCGATGCTAGAACTTTAGATAGAAATTATCAATTAGAATCTGTAAAGAATGTTTTGAGTAACACACTATGCTAGATTAGATATTGTTTTATTACATAGTCGAAATCTTCGTGGAGATATACAAGCTCCTTTCCAATACCGAAATTGTCTAAAGTAGAAAAGTTCGAATGCGAATGTTGTAAAATTGTTTGCAGATTTAAATTTATATATATATATATATATATGTATGTATGTATGTGTGTGTGTGTGTGTTTGTGGGTGTATGTGTGTGTTTGTGTGGGTGTGTGTATTTAACTTTTAACACCCAAGATTGATTATTACAAATTATAATAACAGATCGAGAGTACAGCTAAATCATAATTGCAAATTCTTAATTCTGAAACAAAACTGTGGATATTTGATCTAAAGTAACAGAATTTAAAAAAAGGAACATGAAAATTAATGTTATAATCCTTTATAATTGAATAAATTAATGCGAACTTCCGTTAAGTGATTTAAAATTCAAAATAATCCACAAGTATAGAAAAAAGGTTCATGGAATATGTTGAACAATACATTGATGTTTGTTTGCATCATCAAACGATTTGCTAATGGATCATTCTCGACAATTTTTTTTTCCATTCCGAAATGTAAAATGTATGGCAGTCTGTCTAGTTGCTCTTCCTTTCAGAACGTACATTAATTATGTGGTGTTGGGTTATTAAATATTTTCTCTTCACTAATTACTGGAATCTCATAGTAAGACTTGAACTGAATAAAATAACTATTTTTTCTCAACAAGAATGAAACGTTATTAGGTAAAAAAATGTAAAGCTAAAAAAGGTGTAGTTAATTAAATTAAAGATAGTGATATATAAGCAAAATGGGATTGAAAGGAAATAGAAGAAGGATAGAGGATAGTGACTGGCTAATAGATATTTATAATGTAATTTGGAGCAAACTCTACTTTTAGTCAAGGATAGTAAACGTCTCTTAACTAGAAGTGTTTCAGTCGGAACAAGCACAAATTCCAATTTTAGAACTATTTTTAGTATTTGGCTGACAACACTTTTGAGGCTAATGAAGGACTTTACTCTTGTCTTTATACCTATTCATCGTTATACTGGGCTGCTCGTCGAATGATGGTAGAAATGCGTAGGGCAAAAAAAAAAAAAAACTTTTTTAGTACTTAATCTAGAATTGACGAATTGCTTGAGATTACAGAGGAAGCAACCTTATTTATTATATATTCATTATTAATAAAGTATTTTATCTTGTACTTCCTTATTTTCATTTGGAATTTAATAAATATTGTCTAATATGGCAAACTAAAAGATGGTAATAGAATTAAGTAGTTAAGAACGGGTGTTACAACTCTATTGACGCAGTCTTTTCATTCGAAAATCATCTTTCAATTGAATAACTGACTACGTCTCAAATTTGAAATGCCTTAAGTGTTTTTTCTTATTTTTACAAACTTCTTTGTACAGTATATAAAAATTAAATGCTCAAAACTTTAACCTCAAAAGCCATTTGACAACACCTTGCAAAACAATCACCATTTTATCAAGAAAGACCGGATATTTCCATAAGTACTTAATTTACGTTGTAAAAAATGGTTCATTTATCAATATAAATGGTTATGACGGTAGAACAGACACTGTTGTTTGAAAGTGAAATCATGATTCCTGTAACGAAGCTTGAAAAATAAAAAAACATGCAGCTATTAGCTGTACTTTCCTCTAAGATTTAAAAGAATTCTTCTTTTCACTTTAAATTTTCCCTTTCGAATTTAATATCTTGCAAAACTCCTTTTTTGCAGGTAATATGACCAGTAAATGCAATAAGAACACATTCCTACTTTTCCAGATTAATCCATTTCTACAAAACTCTACATTACTTGAGCAAATGGATATATACATATATAGGAGACAGATCAGAATAAGCCTAATATTAAATATAGTAAGCCTAATATTAAATATACTAATATTAAATATAGTATATATACAGTGAAAGAAACCCGTTCGTACGCAGTTGTAAAGTTCATATTGCATCCGCTGGTGAATGTATATAGCCATAATTATCTGCAGCTTTAAGTTTCTAAAACCATTGATTCATGTATGCACCAAAAATAATTTGAAAAAAAAAATATTACGAATAAATAGAACATATTAAAGTAGTATTAGAATGAACAGTGCCTCAATATACACTAAAAAAAAGTTGATCATACCAATACAAAATAGTGAATACTGTCCTTTGAAGCCATGTAAGCAGTAGCAACCTGTTCCAATAGCAACCTGTTCCACAACCTGTTCCTAATAGCAACCTGTTCCTTTCGAAAGGTGTTTCGAAAAACCTGGTAGCTGCATTACCATAGCTTTTTTATCTTTTTTTCAAGGTTGTAGAGTCATCTGTGGATTGACTTTGAAATTAACACCGAAACAACCAATTGACTATTATACCTATACATATTATCCCCAGGTACATAACTCATATGTGTGTATAGGTGCGGATCCACAGCCGAGCCTCCCGACTTTTAAAGCATTAATGCATTTGTAGCAGAGTCTTTCAAGTTCCGAGGATAAAATTTCGAGATAAATAATGTAAAAGGCAAATAATATTAGGGAGAGAGAGAACGGAAATATTTTTAATTACTCTTATAAGACGTGATTTAAAGAAATCAGTCCTAGAAAACGTAATAAAAATTACATCATAATTCAACGAGTGAAATTCACTTGATGTGTTTTGCTTATTCGATGATAAAAATGTAATTTTTGCTCCAATATTACTCAGAAGAGTATTATTTCTTTATGTTATTTGGTTAAGAAACCCGAATTAATATAATACCAATAAATTTTCATTTCTTCCTTATTAGAAGCTGCCTTTGCTTAACTTCTCAATTCGAATTTATCGATTACCTGAACTCCCAATTGAACTGCCTGAAAAATTAGATTTAATGAAGTAAAATGATCGAATATTAAAACATAAAATACATTGTTGTTCATACATTTTTAAAAAATTTAAATGAGAGACTTATAAATATTTTAGTGTTTATGTAACGGTCATTTCATAATTTAATACTCTCCTCATCGTTCGTAAATGGACAGTAAAATTATTCTTTTTTATAAGTCAAGAAAGAAAACTCTCTTCTTCCATAAATATAATTTCAGCATGAATATACAAAAAAAAATTAATAAACTTTATAGTGAGAGCACAAACTTTAAATATTGCTTTGAATATTTAAATCATTTTAACGCACCTAATAATTTTACAAATACTTTTAATATATTTAGCTTAAAATGAATTATAATAAATTATTGTTGTTTTAATTATTCATCCTTATTATTTCCTTTGATATCTAATATTGTACGTTTTAAAAAAATATATATCTTTTACCCGTCCATTTTGACTTTGCATCATTATATAAACCTCATTTTATAGCATTAATCCATAAGTAATGATAATGTAAAATAATGATGAATTAAAATGTAATTAATCTATAATATTAAAAAGAAAATTGAATTAAACATTCATAATAAAGATTATTTAGTTCTCTTGTGCGAATTATATCTGTATTGTCTTATTCAAAAAATGAAATAAATTAAACATCCATATAATTCTTAATCGAAAATTTTTCTTTTGATATCTAATAATAATTAAAATTAATTTTAAGGGATAGTTTACACTTCATTATGGTCCTTCATCAATATATAAGACTTGTGTCAGAAAGATTTAAAACACTCTTTAATTATAAATATAATTCTTCTAAAACCTTAAAAAAGAAAAGTTTTAACAGTGTAGCTATAATGATGAATTTTTTCAGTTCTCTTGTGTCAATTATATGTATATTACTTTACTCAACAAAACGAAATAATTTAAACATCATACCTTTCTTGCCTAGTCAGTTTTAAAAATGTGTTTTATTTCATTTCAGGTATAAGAGCAAATATTTCATAAAGTTTGAACTGTCAGTTTAAGCTAACTTTTATTAGTTTATGCAACTATCAGTAAGCTGACAGAGCTGGAAGAAAAAATAAAGCTTCATTCGCAAACATTAAATTTCCACTTTTTAATCCACTCTTATTAACTTTTCAGCGCCAAACCGTCAGCTATTCATATTATTAACACCTAAACAAAAGCGGTAAGACTCAATTTCCTCAGGGACAGCTCCTTTCTTAAAAGAAAACACCCAAAAAGTAATGCACTTAATTAAAATTTCAATTTTCTTCAGGCTATATTTTGATTCCTTCTCTCTATTTAATACACTTTACGTCATTACTATGGACTGCTTTCCGTTTCAAGTCAAGAAGAAAAAAAAACATGAAAAAGTGAAAATTGGAGTAAAAGAAAGAAAGAAAAAATGAGAATTTCGGTGACTGTTGATAGTGAGTAAGGAGCGTGAAGTATACCACGAAAAAGTTTTTAATTATATTTTCAAAGACGTGACTTAATATTTTGAAATCTTTATTTTTTTTTTCTTTCCAAACCTATCTTGGCTATTTCGGGAGATTTTTCTTCTCATTATCTTGTTTGCCCTTTTATGAAAAGCACTGTTTATGCAGTGATGTGTGTTGAAATTCTTTCAAACTTTTATTCAACCATTAAAATAAAAGAGATAAATACCAAAGAAACTGAAAAGGATTTTCTCCGAACCTTAATTGAGTATTGCGTTTATATTTTTGCTTTTTTTTAAACCGTTTGTATAATGAAAGGGACGTATTAAAATTCTCATTTGTCTTAGGTACTGTAAATTTAATTTGCTTTTTTTTTCTCAGAAAAGTTTTGTAATACCAGGTGATTTGTCATGAGTATTGTACCAGTTAATACGATTTTCGATGAAAGTTTTATAATTGACTTTTCTCGACAATAATAGCTTTATTTTATTTGTTTAAAAGGGAAATTGATGTGTTTATAATTATCGGATAATATTCCTTCAAAAAATAAATGCCTTATTTATTTTTGAAAAAACGAATTAAATTGGTTGTATCAGCCTTTTGACTCTAAAGAGGAAAATTAAACTTCTGTTTCAAACAAAACAAAAACATAGCTCTAATTCGTTTTGAAATCGATTTCGAATAGTAAAAGTAATATGAAATTAAACTAATTTTTGGATGATTAAAAATGTCTTTTATCTTAAATAAAGCAAGAAAATGAATTATTAATGTCGATCCAATTCATTACAGTTTTGTATAATATAAACGCATTACTTTAACAAACTGATTTTCGCAATTTACAAAAGCATTTCTTTTCTCTGTAGTCCTTTTTAATTTAAATATTTTAATACGAGCAATCAAAGTTTCTGTTAATTAGTGGTTTAAGATATAATTTATTACATTTTTTTAAGATATTAAAATTCTGCCTTTTAATCTTTATGCATAAAAATTTTCGATATGGAAATAGCTATTCCTTCTCACTTTTTTCAAACGTTGAAATCAAACGTCTGAACAATTATAAGTATTTTTAAAGAAAATTCAACGTAACTCCTATTTTTTTCTAAAACAAACAAAAACCCTAACATAGATTTATACCTAACATATTAAAAGTTTTGCTCAAAAACATACTAACTCTTACTCATTACATAAATGAGTCAAAATTTAGGTTCTGATTGATTTAAATATGTTTAGCGTTTTCTTACAAACATATTTTAATGAATATTTCCTTTACAAATGGAAAATAATTTGAAAACATTTTAGAACAAAAATGATAATGAATATTTCATTATTTACAGTTATACTGATAATGTCCACAACAATAAACATTCGAGAAACCAAAATCCTTCATCAAAAATTTTAAAAATGGAAATTGCTTTATATTACTACAGTTAAATCTACTTCAATATTACTTCATAATTTTAATTATCTGTATACAAATTTTCATTTAAAAAAATTTCTGAATCAAAGCCGTATATGTTCCAAAGTAAGCCAAACCGTGTATAAACAAAGACTTCATTACTACCACCTCAAAATTCTGTCCAAAACTTAAATCCTGTGTATAAGCCGAAATGGCGAAAACATTTTTAACTTTTGAATATGACACCAGAGTGGCAAAAGTATAGCCAAGCAGGTATAATGGGTAAAATGTTTTACGTTTAAATTATTTGAGGGTAATAGTCTAAACACAAATGAGGATATAAACATCACTCTGATATACCTATCTGATATCTGTTGGTTGGTTTTATTAACGCCACACTACATTGTTAAAATGAGGACATTTTGCGAAAAGACCTCTTAAATTTGTACCTCGGTCAAATGACGATGATGTCACCTGTGCTGACATCCCCTCTCCTAACTTGAACCCCACGGGAGGACTATCAACCTCGACAGAGTCAAGACGCATAAGCCTCGACTAAACTGCGGATCTTTAGTGGCACCAAGACTCGAACCTAAAACTCGACGATAACCACCATCCACGATTCCACTACCATACCACTAGACTTCCGCAACCATCTTTGCCTGTCTGAAGCTAGCACATTGTTACCATTCAGTTGTTGTTTTCCGTGCTCTTAAAAGATTTTGTTTAAAAGATAAACTGAAATAGAAAATTACAAACTTCAAATTTCAAAACATAAGTGATCGCGTTTGATGAAAAAAAAAAAAGGAATTCCAACAACAGTATAGATGCTCTACATCTCTCCTTAAAAGAAAAACAAGTTGTGGAAAGGAGATGAAATATTTTAAACAAATGAAAATTTCTAAATCAAAGACGATATTACGTGGACGATGGTTTATTGTCATGTAAACTTCAAGGATAAAAATGTGCAATTTTCTGGCAATTGAACAATCAAAAAATATTTGTGCAATCAATATTTATCAACTGTGCAGAGCTAACGGAAAAGTATGTACGTTTTTGCCCCGGAATAGCGGATACTCAAGTAAATCGACATGTGTAATTTACCTCAGAAAATGTTCCTAAAACTCTCGGCTTTCATATGGAAGAAATTATAACAGTGCCGGTTTCAAAAGCATTGCATTAAATTAAAAAAGAAGAATTATTAAATTCGAATATCGTAATCTTGAGCCAAGGTCACACAATTAGAACGAGATTTGAACTCATATTTCACTTTTAATAACTTTCACATAACAAGGAAACTTTAATTTTAGGCCGTTTTCGCATAATGTTAAACAATAGGACCTGAAACCGAAACAAATTTTTCTGGATAACAAACCCTCGAATATTAACTTTATATCCAGGCTTCACTGTTTCTAGAGAGCAGAGTATTTTATAATTTTATTCATTTATAACTGAATCAGCCCCGTTGGCGTTCTAGGACGTTTACTGGTTCCCATTAGCGTGGTATGGAAGATAAGACAGGGAATGCTAGCTCATGAGTTGGTTCATCACTTGACCGTGGTTCAAAATTACGATGTCCGTCACCAATAGCTTTAATGTTGCTTCTTGTACGATGTTAAGAAAACCAAAACACACCCTCTTTATTGGTGTAAAATGAGCTCGATTCTTAGTTTCCTACAATATCAAGATAAATGAATTTTCACTTTCATCTATTCAAGAGCAAAATGACGCGTTTCTGAAATATTCCTAAAATTTAGGAGCATTGCATGATAATCACGCGAAAGTAGTTGTTTCAACTCTCCAAACTATCATGAAAATTAGAACAATTTTCTGTCAGGTAAAGTGTTGGACGTTTTGAGCAGGTTCTTTGACATTAGCCGAAGACAGCTTTAAATAGCAATAACCCCATTATTCCGTTTGACATTTGTTAAAACTGGACTAGACTTTGTGGTTGAGTTTGAACACTGTGGGGAACGAAATTTATGACTTTAACCTCTCTATGCCACATCCATGAAATAAGCATACATATTAACTCTACAATTATATTCGATATTCAAAATATTTGTGAAATATTTTTTATAAAAATGGTCATTAAAAGAAATAATTTACACATATCCGTGGAAAACAACTGTTTGGTTAAATAAAATAATAAGTAACATTACACAGACTACAAGGAGAGTAAAAAAAAAAAAATACCGTCGTTAATTCAATACACAAAACAACAAATTTTACAGTAATTATTGTATCAAATAGTGAACGTGAAGGTTATTGGCGCAAGAGCCAGATGTGGCTATGCTGCGCCAACCGAGATTGAACTGTGCTCTAGAAATGAAAAAATTGAAAAAGTGGCAAACATTGGTAGGGAAGGAAAAGGGTCGAAAATAGAGATGGATTGATGGAGTAAACCGGAGGTTCGTATACCAATAGTGAAAAAATACTTCCAACATAATGCAGAGTTTACATTTGGACTGTTTCAAATCTCCGCCACTTTCTAAGCCGCAAAGCTGAAGTAGTTAAGAGTATATTTTGAAAAATGTGTTTTATGGTGTTGGGAGGGACTTCTTGTATCCTTTTAGAAATAGCAATTCTCTAATAACATTTTGATAATGGGGGTTATTTTTATAAGTTTTGTTCTTTAATATCCTCACAGGAAAAATTCAGGGGAAAAGGTCTCATCTGAGAAACGAGATTCTTGAATCAAAGAAGATGACGCAATATGTCACACGAGGAATCAAAAACGGACATGTTAAACGATTATTATTTTTTTCTTTTTTGGAAATGGACTCATCTGAAGAAGTTTATAGTCATCTCATTTCACTGATCTTAGCATTTCCTGAGTCTTTCTGTGAGGTTATTTAATGAACAAAACTTATGAAAATGCTGTGAATTTAAAGTATACAAGAAATAACTCTCAGCAACTTGAACGCATTCATCAAAGTATGCTCAAAGAAACTTTGTCTCTAAGAGAATGATAGATATTCTCAGAACTTGAATTTCTTTTCCTGTTTACCCTGATACTTTTTAACTTTAGTGTAAAATAATTCGTGTAAAGATTGTTGTGTGTGCTTTTGTAAAATACTCGTAAATTTGTGTATCGTTGGTACGATATTCTTAAGTACACTTGGTGGTTAAATGGAGAATATAACAGCATTTCTTTGTTTTTAACTTGTGCTAACGTGTTATTATTTTGAGACAATGACGTCAACAAAAATGCGTGGGTAAATGCATAAAGTAAAGAATACGTGAAGTCAGGTTCAAAATATAAATATTACATTACATTTTGACTGTAATAGTTAAATTCAGTTTGGTTAAGGTATATTTACATTCCTGGGATATATTTAATTTAATATTTTACCCTATGATTTTATTTTAATACTTGAACAGAATTTTATTGTCTACTTTAATAAATTACCGTTTGCTCTTATTTTAAATATTTCATTTAATAAGTGATTTTTAAGGCAAAATCTTCTGTTTTTATCATTTTTGTTCTCAACACATACTACATTTTTGTACTTAAGAATGTTTTGCCTGTAAAAATAAAAATACATTAGACATTTGTAGAAATTACAAAGGTTGTTCATTAAATCCCTAAAAACTTCCAAGAAATGGTGCTAGTATCATCGAAATATTTTTTTTTGTTTTTAATACGCATCACAACTCACCAGACAGCTGTTTAAGTCTCAGTTACTCATATTTGTGATCATGACACCTTTCGACCCTCCAAATTTCTCAGTCATGGCTTTTCCGGTCAATGAAACCATCTTCGCCTCTTTTTTTTGGAAAAGATTCACTGAAAGTAAGCCAACGTTTTGATTTCCGGTTGAAAAAGATGAATCCCCGTCTCAGCCAAAATGGGGTCGACAACTCGACGTGAAAGCAATCAAATTTTGATTTCGTAGCAAATAACTACAGAATCAAAACTAACTTATGAATCAATGTCAACTATGCTTCGGCTCCGTAATAACAGATGACAGCATCTAATGGTAACAACAATTTACCTTTAGGATGTCATCTGTTTCCAAATACAAGTACGTTTTGAGCTACTCTTGTATTTTCTTTTTTTTTATTGTAATTGCTTCTGTACAGCCTGGGAATCAAAAACACGCTTACTTTACGCTAATTAGTATTCATTTTGAATATTTCTACTTTTCTTAGAACTTAATAGAAAAAAAAACATTAACACATATTAAAATGAAATTAGCAAAAACGGTTTCATTTTTCTTCTTTTTTTTCTCTCTTACGTCAATTCTAGATTTAGTAGAAATAGTATACTCGTGCATTCGTGATCAAATTCAGAGCATCCATTTGCTCATATTTTCTCTCTAGCTCAATTAAAAGTATTATCACAATATTATTAAGTTTAAAAATTAGCTATTCTCTTAATTTTTTAAACTATAATTTCATGAAGAGAAGATACTGATTTATATTATAGCATTCGAAACATTTAATATTCGCTGTAAGCTTGCAAATTTCGATTTAAATTTAAATAAATGATAAGCAATTAATGGAAAATGAAAAGAGAGGATAAGAATTAGTAGTCAGAAAACCGCTACTGAGATTGAAAGCATTTTCTTAGTATTATGAATTGAACCGAGTTCCACTAACAATATTAATCTACATAGTTACAGACGAAGAAAGATATGAAATCAATGACAAGTGGACTGATAAGTGGCTTCTTATTAAAGTCATGAAAGGGTTAGGTTTAAATTCTAAAGAGAGAGAGAGAGACCTTTGATATAAATAATTTCACTTCTTTAGTCTTGTGTGACCTCAGATGTTTTAGTTATTGTTGAATATATTAAACTAAGATTTAGCCCAAAAGCCAAATAATGAGAATCTATCACACATATTCTTAATTTGTTGAAACCAAAAAAATTCGAGATAAAAAGAGAGCTCTAGCTTGATGGGAAATTGGTTAAATTAACGATAGAAAATTTGATGACACACACACACACACACCAAATGAAATACATAAAAACGTTAAAACTAACTAAAATTAATTCATTCATCCGGTGAATTAAATGGTTGGAATGCAATTTAACCCAACCACCCTTGGCGATAAGAATTAATTGACAGTATTTTGCCAAATGTCGCTACCCTAGTCCGTTTTACGAACTTAACGTTCAGGCAAAAAAAAAATCGCCAAGTTTGGTGCTAATTTTTAAAATCGTGCCAAGTGGTTGGGCTAAACTGCATTATTAAAGAAAATATTAGTTAAAACTTGTCGCAAATATCTAAATATTGCATTGTTAGGCAAATAAGAACGGTTCCCAAAATTTCAGAGCTCTAGCTTGATGGGAAGTTGGTTAAATTAACAATAGACAATTTGATGACACACTGATACACATACATACAGACACACACCAAGTGAAATACATAACAACGTTAAATCTAATTAAAATTAATTAATCCGGTAAATTAAATGGTTGGAATACAGTTTAGTCAAACCACTCTTGGAGACAGGAATTATTTGGCGGTATTTTGCCAAATGTTGCTAAATTGGTCAGCGAAGCGGACTTAACATTCAGCCAAAAAAAAAAAAAAAATCGCCTAGTTTGGCAATTATTCAAATTGCGCCAAGTGATTGGGCTAAACTGCATTATTTAAAAAAATATATGAGTTAAAACTTGTCGCAAACGTCTAAATATTGCATTGTTAAGCGAGTACGAACGATTCCCAAAATTTCAAAGCTCTAGCTTAATGGGAAGTTGGTTAAATTAACGATCGAAAATTTGATGACACACACACACACCAATTGAAATTCAGAAAAACGTTGTAAAATCTACATTAACAGCTATTATTTACAACATTATGCATATAAGGATAAATTAACACGCAGATAAAATTTTATCCCGATATCTCGGTTACTTCTTAATATTAATTAAACCTGTATCATATCCTCTAGTACACCAGATATAGGAGTATAATTACTTTTAGAAATGAGGTATTAATCAGCATTTTATTCAATATTGATTTAGATTTAGAACTGGACATTAAACTTTATCTTATTTTAAACGTAAATTAACATTGATATTCATTAAACACAAGCTCAATATGTGCAGAATATATTTCAAAACAGTCGAAAAACACAATTTAAGTCATTGTGTTTGTAATCGGCTCTTCTTAAACGCTTTGTGCATAATCCTCTCCGTGCAAGATTCAACTTCAATGCTTATAAGCTGCTTTAATCTTCACATTCCACACACAGCTCCGTTAATTCCTTTTTCTTTTACCACGCGCGTCAAAGTAAACATTAAATGCAATTAACCATCCGGTACAAATTTGCATTAGAAAATTGAATTAACGATCGAGGAAAAAGAGTCAAAGTTAATCAATGATGTCAAGCTTTGTTGGCTCTCTTTCAGCTCTATGCTGTTGTGAAGCGTAGATGAAGTGTAAAAATGTTTCCTGCTGTCAGAAAAGACGACACAATTAACCGATAGGTTATTTACCAGATGTTCATTAGTTAAGGGTTAATTTGTACAAAGTAAGTTTTTTTTTTTTTTTCTAAAATGTATTATTTGAGGTAATGCCATGTTGACACAAATGAGCCGCGTTTGCCGATAGTTTGTTGAAATTTCATCTTCGATTGAAAAGTATTCTTTTCGTAAGAAAAATATTTTAAGCAAAATATGAATGCGTTTCAGATAGAAAATTCAATTTTTCAACAAACAATTTATCATAATTCGCCGAGTTGGGCCAATCTTTGCTCTGTTTCTCCATACTTTTGCTTGGTCTGGTTGATGTGAATCTGTTCTGATAAATTATATGCTGCGTCAGATAGCATTGATAATCAATTTTGTTTCTTTTAAAATTGACTTGTTAGTTATTACTATTCTTTCTTTTATGAGTAAATAACTATTTTTTAATATTTGTTTGGTCTAAACATCTTATATGATTGTAATACTTGTAATATTTTAAAGTAGTATATATATATATATATATATATATATATATGTGTGTGTGTGTGTGTGTATGCGTCTGTGTGTGTAAAAATTTAGTTATAATTATCATTGTTTATTTAAGGCTTCCATCTACCCGCCATTTTGATTACGTTAGCTTAATGTTAATCCTATGAATTCTGACTTTAATTCTCCGATCTTTACTATTTGATCTATTTGAATGCAATAAAATGCATCTGTAAGACCAAGAAATAATGAATGCTTCTGTGGAATTACTTTTTTCGGCCGATTTTTAAAAAATATTTTTGTTCTTATTTTAATGATTCGTTTTTGAGTTTTCCGGTCTTTAAAGTATATTTTCAAATATTTTTAAAAATCGGAGGAAAAAAGTAATTCCACAGAAGCATTCATTATTTTTTGCTCTTTCAGATGCACTATATTGCATAGAAATAGATCAAATATAAAGATGGGAGAATTAAAGTCAGAATTCATAGGATTAACATTAAGCTGATGAAATCAAAATGGCGGGTAGAAGGGAGCCTAAAGTTGATGGTATATATATATATGTATATATATATATATATATATATATGTGTGTGTGTGTGTGTGTGAGAGAGAGAGAGAGAGAAAGAGAGAGGGTGTAAAATTTTAGTTATAATCATCATTGGTTGCTTAAACTGATGATATATATATATATATATATTATATACATATATATGCGAGGGTGTAAAATTTTTGTTATAATCATCAATGTTTATTTAAGGTGATGGTGTATATATATATATATATATATATATATATATACTTAATTTAGGTAGACACTAAAGATAAGAAAAAAATAAATATCCGTTGTGGCACAAATGTCGCTACTCTAAGACAAAACCTACAAAACAAACCTTTTACTCCAAACTTAATTATACTAAGAGCTTTAAATGATAAATAAAAGACGCAATAAAAAAAGAAAAACTTTAAGGGAGTTACAGTGAAAAAATATTATCTAATTGTAAAAAAAATGGAAGAAAAAAATAAAATCAAGGGAAAAAAATATTTAACAGAATTGAGTTGAAAATGCAAATGAAAATAACTGATTAAAGTGAAAAAAAGTAGTTCCATTTATCTCAACCAATTTAAAAGGTATCCAAAGTTGCTTTAACAAAATCATGATGTACTTAAAATAATTATTACGTAAATGTTGATTGAAAAATTATCGATATTAGAAATTTGCAACTTACTTTGTAACGATAACTTATTAATAACTACTGCCTTTTTATTATTAATTTTAATTATAAGAGTCAATAAATGTAGTACAGTGAATTCAAATTCTCCTACAAAGTAACCAAATTAATATTTTTCTGTTCAAGTTATGATTATTTAAATTAATACTTATATATTTACTCTATTTGTAGCTGTTTGGCTTAAACACGCTTGAATTACCGTTTGAATATTTTCTTAAATATCCATAATTGATTCACATGGTTTCAAGTGAATTATAACTGGAATTAAAATTTGATTTCTCTATCATTGTGTACAACTTGAAAGATCCCTCTACTCGCTTCTTATGTTATGAATGGTTTGTTCAATCTCCTTTTTCTCATTCAATATCGCGAACTAATTTCCAACATCTTATAAAATTCTTCAGTGTTTATATATTCATATGACTAAATATATTCACTGCACTTCATAATTTTAATCTAATTTTCATGAATCAAGTTTAGTTTTATTGTGCAAAGTTTAAATATTGTTACATATATGAAATGTTGCTTCTCAGTAATACTGATCGTATGGTTGCTAAGAGACGTTCACAGGCTATTTGGACACCAAGGGAAAAAGCAGGAATTCGACCCCCGGCCTTGGCGACAAATTTAGCGACTTTGGCGACAAAAATTGGCATTACGAATCTTCAAGTAAAATCTAGTTTCGTCGAGAAGTTTCCAGAATAGGACCGAAACATTGGAGAACTTTCTATGTGATGTCACCTCCGGACTTCAAGGTATAAATAGACTGAGCCGCTGATCGTCAAGGAGTTTGTCTTTCGGAGGGAAAGCGATGATCTTGCTTGCTTTGCAAACTGCGTGATTTTGCTTAAACTGTGGATTGCTGTTTATTTAGTGCTGCAAATTAGTGCAAGTACGATTTTGTTGTCTGTGCTTCCTGTTTAATTATTATTTAAAGAATAAATTACTATTTTTCTAGTATTCTGCTTGGCGGACTGCTCACCTACACACACCGGACAATTTTCGTAACAATATAAATAATTCAAAGATTAAAGTATCCGAGATTAGTTGAAGGTAAAATCGTGATAGAGCCCATCGATAGAATTTAAAAAGTAATATCTAAATTTTGAAATACACGTATTAGATAAATAGAAGTAAGCAATATAGAATATTTATAAAGATTTTTCAAAAATTTATTATTCATCATAGATTTTTTTAAATCAATTTTTAATCTTTGAAATAGTTCGTACGAATCATACTAATATAATGTAAATTATTTTAAAAGTTTGGTCATTATAGATATTCCCATTTTTAAACAAATAAAATTTATTAAGTATAATATACATTTTTTTTAATTAATATACATCAGTGCTAAACAATTATATTATTGATAAATGTATAGATAGAAAACTTAAGATTATTTTTGTTCATTAGGTATCTAACAAACCAGCTTCTTGTACTTCAGGAATTCTTAAAATATTTCTTATAAAAAAGTATTCCGTCTGTCATTTGGAATTTGCTTATGCTTGTGTCTCAAAATATCAAAAATAGCTCTTACTATAGTTTTGATCAGGCGTATAAAATAAGAATAAATATCAGAAATTTTAAATCAATTGTAATATAAATAATGTTATATTTATATTTGTATCGCACAATTTAAAATGTTTATATACTTCAAGATTAACCTTTTTGTATCGCTAACACATAATTATAAAATATTCATACTAATTTAATTAAAAGAAATCCGTCTGTGTGTTAAGTTACTAAAAACAACCAAATTAAATTTTTGTCCATCACTTTCTTAGAATTGAAGGGGCCGTGGTAGCCTAGTGGTCAAGGTCGTGGACTAGCGGCCGGCGGTTTTCGTTCAGTCGCGGTTTCGATCCCTGGCCACCAAAGACCCACCGTGTAGCCGGGGTTGATGCGATGCAATCATTTGGGGCCCCAAAGTCCTCCCGTTGGCGTGGTGTGGATGTTAGGAGAGGGGGGTGCCAGCTCAGGTGTCGTCCTCGTCCCTTGACCGTGGTTCAAAATTACGAGGTCCGTCGCCAATAGCCCTTGCGTTGCTTCCAGTGTGACGTTAATAAAAACTGAACTTAATTCTTAGAATTGAAACATAATTTTTCAGATTCTGTGGTTTTCGGCCAAATCGAACTAAAAACTGGAAAATAATATTTACCAGATTTATTTTACGCAAAAATTCTCTTCGGCCACACTTACAATTTTATATAAATAAATGATAGTCCAAAATTTCAATCAAATTTTGAGACTCTTGATATATGCACGTCTGAATTATTAAGCAGAAACCTTAATGAACCCTAACAGTAATTTACATAAAATTTATTATTCCTGAAATTAGAATTCTCTTTAAAATGAAACATGTCTACGTGTTCAAAGTGCTGATTTAATTCGCAAGGTATGAAATATATGAAAATGCAAATTTCTTTTAGAAGCCATTTGATACTGCTGACTTATTTCGTTAAACTTTGAGTCGCTGTTGTATTGTGAGTTTACTGAATAAAAGGGATACATTCCTGTGTTTCCTGTAACTACAAAATTCTATGTACTTACATTTATTATCGCAGACATAAGCTTTGCATCTAAAATTGTTTAGCTCAACACATTGAGGATAACTATTCAACATTCGCTCTGCAATCCACTGTGCAAAATTTCCATGTAAACATATGCGATGATACGGATTTTTTAATATATTTATTACAATGTTTTACAGCGAATATAGTATAAAGGTTATTTGAAATATGTTTATTATATGAAAAATGCAGCTCAAAGAGAGAAAATATAAATAATGCTGAAACAAAAAATTACGAAAGAGAAAATTCTCTAATTATATACTTAAGATTTCAAAAATATATTTACTAAATAAAGTAGCATAAATTTAATTACTTATACAACGCAAAGCCGGCTACATAAATTAAAAACTTATTTATGATTTAGAAAATATTCATAGTATGTTTCTAAGAAGGAATGTTCAGAAAATGTTTTAATGTGCCTCATAATTATTATTTTACTAATTATTTTGCTCTTAAAATTAAAATTAATGCTTTAATTAAATCCTAATTGATAGATTTTTCCTTAACATTCAATGGCTGGTTGAAATTTAGCAATGGTGAAGTTTGGCGATTTTGGCAATTTTTGGCGAATTTAGAAACAAATCGTCAAATTATATTATGATTTATGAAAGAAAACTAATATCACACACGTTAACAAAATTAAACTTTGCTTGAATAAAATTAATATCAAACTAAGAAATCACCATATTTGGTGCGAATCCTGTATTTTGTTTTTACCTAATGCTTCTATAGTAAAACATCGACAAAATTCTCTCTTCATTATTTGGTGGTAAATAGGAAAAAAAATACTAGAAGATATAATTTAACGCAGAAATTTTAATGTCTGTTTATCATTTATGCAAATTTATTTTAACATGCCAAATACTTTAGTATTCTTATTTGATATATAGAATTAATCGTGAACATATTTCCACAGAAAAACTATTATTTTTTGAGTTTACTTTTGATCATATTTTTTAAAAACCTGTTCTTTTTCACTCTTTTTCAAATACTCCGGCTGATGCAACAATTTTAACTAAACTTCCTCCTTTAAAAATAGGTATATTTTAATGAGAGTTTAACGAAATTTGATATAGTTTTGAAATTGGTTAAAAATCGAAAATAATAGTGAGAATAATAATGGAGCCATTTTAGTTTTTATTCCAGCAACAAATAATTAGGCCAATCATTAGAAATGGCAGAAATCCATCTACTTGAGCCTTGTTTCTTACAAGAACATCTTTAATAGCCTATTCATGTGCAGGGACCCTAAAAACTTGTATATTTGCACACCAGATATGAAAAAAAAAAATTTATATTATTTGTGTAAGTGAGTGCCCTAAATTAGTAACGGAAACTTAATAATAAAGTTCTTTTGCTTACAAAATATTATTGAAAACAAATCCATTCTTTTAATACTTTTATTTATTAAATTTTGTAATTTTTTTTTGTCTATATTACATTAATTTTTTTCCAGCTGAGCCTGTGCAATATTGGATAATTCAGTAAGTTTATCATAAAAATTCAGTGTCTAAATATTTATTTCATATTTCATAAATATACACTTCTCCCAAGTCATAAACTTATAGTTAAAATAATTATAACTTTAATCATTGACAGAAAAGACTCACTAATTTAAAAAAGAACAACTATTACTCTCGTTTCCACTAAAAAAATTACAGAAAAATAATTCTAAAGAAATGAATAAATTTCAGAGAATTACCAACAGCCATTTCTTTGCATTTTGAGGAATTTTCTGTCGCTTCACTTAACAAACACACTTTCAAACTTCATTTAGATGTTTGTCTGGAAGACTTTTTACAATTGTGCTTTTTTTTTTTTTCTTCTTGAACACAAAGCACGAAGTAATTGCAGACATGTTATTAAGGCCGTTAAGATGGACTTAGGCCTAATGAGACTGTTAACGAGGCTACGGGGAATAAAGTATGTGAACAGGAAAAATGAAAGCACTTAGTTTTTCATGCATTTTCAAGCGTTAACAATTAAATATCCCTTTGCGGTTTTTAGTCAAGGGTTCCTTGGAGAATGAATGATATTTATCTCGCACGAAATGCTACGTTTTTGTAATTTTAAGGTGTATAGTAAACTACTTTTAATAATAGAGCATATATGTCTTATAAAAAATAATTTTTAACTATTTCTATATGTAATTATTAAAAATATTGGGGTTAGTTCTTATACAAATCATACATGTATTTTATAGTCATTCTTTTTACTTTCACAGTTAAGTGAATTAGTTAATTTTAGATGAAACGGAAAGGTAATTTTCCATTTAGCCAGCGCAAATCTCGCCAAGCAGAATTTATTGGCGAAAAGACACAGTTAATACATATTCCGTTTTTCGTCAATTGTATAATTTTTGGCGACATTATCGCTTGCGCCGGCGAAATAGAAAAGTACTAACAGAAGTATTAAGATAGGTTTTCTACACTAATTAAGTTATTATAACCTTGTTTTTTTAATGTACAGAAATTTTTAATCCAAGGTAAATTGAGACATCTTTGAACACATTGAATATATAAGTTGAATTCATAAATAGAATAACCTTTTTTTTTTATTTTGTTCGCATAATTTTACGTAATTTTATCGCATGAAGTTAAAAACCCGAAACGATGCTTCCCTACAACGTTCCTTAATGCAGGGAAATCGACATTTTCAAAAAGTTGATCAGTCAGCCAAGGCAAACTTAAGCAATGACCTCTTAACCCGGACAAATGATTTGGCGACCATTTTGGCGAAAAATCAAAGATTTCCCAAAGTTCTGTAATCTAGGCGAAGATTCAATCAGGTCAAAAAATTTCCCTGTGGCATCTCGACTGGCCGGAGCATCTATAAATAGGAGAAATTCGATGCTGGAGCTGATCGACCGGAAAATTGCTGTGAAATAGCTGAGAGGATCTGCCGTGGAGTTATCGATAGCGTAGCCGAGTGAATCTGCCAGGAATTTTCAGAGTCTGTCTTAGAAGTTGAGAATATTCCTGCAGAGATTTTTCTGTTGTGTGATTTCGTAAGCGGGTGAATTAAACGTTACTAATACAACTATGACGGTCTCTTTAAAAGTGATGTTTTTGTTTCTGTATCTGTGTCCCTAATATATGCAAGAGTCGTGTATGGTATTTGTTCTTTTATTGTCTCCGCTTTGCTACCCTTGTGTCGTTTTATCCTGAATATTTGAGAATAAAGCGTCGCCTGTCTTTAGTCACATTTTTGTACTTTTTTCACTCGCATAAACAAGCATGAGGCGGAGAATTTTTGTAGCAGTATGTGATTTCTACAATATATTAATAAAATGAGCATAATACATTAAATAATTTGGTGCTCTTCCATTTCGCAAATGTCGCCAAGCAGACTTTATTGGTGACAACACATAAAAAAACATAAAAAAAGATATTTCCGTTTGGTGTCGGTTATATCATTTTTGGTGACTTTATCACCTGCACCGGCGAAATAGAAAAGATCTCTAATTTGTAGAAGAAATTCAACTGAAAACTGAATTATGATTATTAATTTAAGCGAATGGCTATAAATAGGCTGGGTATTTTGGGGTGTTAAATAAATTAGGCCAATATTATTGATAACTGTAAACTTAAATATCTGAAACATTACTTTTAAGAGAGAGAGAGAGAGTTCTTAGCAGACTTCAAATTTGAGTAATTTTAATAAAGTAATATATATTAGGTATTCTACAAATTTTAATTTTATTACAATAATTATGTGTTAAAAATTAGAAATCCTCCTTCTATATTTGTTGTCATGTTCAATAATGGTAATCGAATTTCATATAAATATATTTAATCACAAATATGACTAAAAAAGTTATACTTTAATAAAATTAAATGGTTAAACCTGAGTTTGATAGGGCCTGGCGCGCTTTAACTTTTTTTTGGCGATAAATTGCCAAATATGGTTGCCAAACAATTTTTTTCTGGTAACCCTACTGAATCTATAAAAAGGGGTTCGACGCTTTGTTTATCCTTTTTACGCCAAAAAAAAGTTAAAGTGCGCCAGGCCCTATCAAACTCAGGTTTAACCAATTAAATATGGTAGATTAAAACATTTCACTGAGAAAAACATCACGTACAAAGTACCGATGCTAAATTTACGTGAATTATTTCTTCGTAAGACTTAGACAATATCTTTAACTCACGCATTTCAGCACTTTTCGAGAAATTAATATCAGGCATATTTCCTCTCAGTCTAAATATCATAAAGCTTATCCATCCAAAAACAATACAGTAAATGCCAGATATTCGTTATATGATAACTCTCAAATTTTGTTTTCAAGCACAAAGTCATAAAATAAAGCCTCATCGAAAATAAACAGATACATTTATCTTGAAATGAAAGTGAAAGGAATAAAACGGAGTAAAATGCATATTGTAGTAAAATGAAATACAGCGTTAAACAATAAGGCATTGTTGACATTATTTATTGAGGTAAGAACAGAACAATTGCATTTGCGTCAACAATAAAATTTCTTCCCGATAAATGATCGGCATTTCCAGCCTCTTTTTGATACTTAGGAAGAAAATCTATTGTTGCATCTACTGATAAAATTCTTTAAGTTAGAACCTTCAATAAGATATGATGCTTTATTTCGTAAATGGGAATGGCAATGTGAACGAGATTAATTCTTTTAGTACTGGTTATAATAATAACAATAAAAGTAGTAGAAACCATAATAATAATAGTTATAGTAATAATAATGCACGTATTTGAATCACTGAATGTTGCAATTGCGTAATATGCATGAAATAGTCAATGAAAAGTTTTTGTGATTTATAGTTTGCATTTCATCGCATTTTCCTCTTCAACGAGCGCTTAGGAGACTTTCTGTGATGCTGTTTGATTTTAATATTTTACCAACGAAATGGAACGTGACCTACGTAGATTATATATTAGCACGAGTGAAGTGTAATGAATTGAATTAGAAAAATGCATGTATAAGCAATGAAGCGCTTAATATGGTGATTGGTAGTCTAGTGAGTGATAAAGATAGTGAGCTGAAGTTATCAAGTGAAACATCTGTGTCACCTGTATGAGTGAGGGTCTAAAGATATGAATCCAAAAAAGGATCTACTCGCACAAAGGGTAAAGAATTCAAAACCTCATCTGTAAATCTTCAAAGGACTTGGACCCGATTGGTTAGGTAAGACAAAGATTAATTAATTATTTTAAGCTTTTGACCAGGGTGGGTACGTTTAGAAACTATTTCCAAAGATAAAATAGATTAGATTAAATACTGTACCGCGCTTCGGGGTTCGTGTTGATTGAGAGTAAATGAAAAAATCTCTTAAAAATCTCAAGACTTTTATTCGTCACAATTTCTATAGGACGCAGGGAATTCCAGTTGTAGATATCACAATTACACTGCTCTACTTCAGCTAATTGCACAAGAAACAGCTTCCAAATGTAGAAGTCTCTAATATCTCAGACAGATAACAGCTGCTATGCACTTGACTAGCAATAAAAAAAATGACAGTCTTCACCACTCCTCGACTTCTTCACTACTACTCGCTTCTCGCACGCAAGTTGCGTTATCTTCGAGCGTCTAGGCTACGCGAGCTTCCTTCAAGCTCGTGTTAGAGTTCTTAAGTGAAGAAATGACTGTTTTTGGCTAATAGTCTCTCTGTAAGGTAAAAATTTAGACTACTGGCTTCTATTTCAGCCTGTGGCAATTTTACCTGACTTGGCGTGAAAATTTAACAGTTTCGCCAAGGTTCTAGAATATTCTAGGCTCTCTAGCTTAATATTGGTCCTAGAGCTTCGATATGGAACTTTCCAGAAACATCTATTTTTCGCCAAATCTCACCAAGTGATTGCCAATAATCCTTCTAAAAGGTCGCCAACTCGCCAAATCCCTAGAAATGCCGGTTTTTTTTCTTAACATTAAATGTGTGATTTTTGCCCAAACTTTGAGTATTTCTGATCTGTCTGAGATATTTTAAGACAAATAGAAATAATATTTACAAATTTGTAACAATACTGATTTTTAGTATGTCTGAATGAAATAACTTGGTTATTATCAAAGTATGACTCTATTAATTTGATTCTGTTTGATGGAGGGAGAGAAAAGTAATTACGGAGCATCACAAGTTTAAAATTTTAAATGTAAATTAATTTATATCTATTAAGTATTTCTTAGTTATATATAAATTCATAAATATTTTTTTCGTGTTTGAATATTTATAATTAAAACAAAATTTAGTAAGGTAATTGTAGATGCATTTACACACACATTTTGATTATAAAATAAAAGTCATTATAAATGTATTATTTTTATTCAAATGTATTTTAAAATCTACTTTTATTTGCTCTAATGATTTGAAAATTTTAAATTTCTTATGAATCTTACAATTTTTTTATTAGTTTTGTTTATTTTTATGTTTCTCAAAAATTCTAAAAAATTGTTTATATTTAAATATGGTAACTAACATACTTAAGACATGCTTGTTAATACATTCTTAATTACGTAATATTTTTATACGATTAATGAACATTCTACATGGTTTAATCAGTACTAAACATTTATTAAATAATTCATAACTTACATGTCTGAATATCCTGGGCATTGAATATTTGAAAAAGCATGCTTTATTAACCAAACTGTACTAAATTTGATTCCTATTTATCAAAAATAAATTTTGGGAGGCAAATTATCTTACACAGTAGCATTATATTTTACAATTATTTCTCTCTCAAAATAATTCATCAATTTAGGGGGAAAATATGCTTTCCATTTTAACGAAAACTTTAACAGTATTATAAAAAATTCAGATTTTAATTACTTTTTTCTAAGTACTATAAAGTGAATAACCGCTAATGGTTAAAAATTGCAATTAATGTAAAATATATTAGTAAAATTATCGTAAAAAAATAACATTAAGTTAAATATCCAGAAATGATTGTGTCATTAGATAAAATCTGTTTGAAAGTTTAACACAAACACAGTTTACAATCGTAAACTTATACTGATATTTAACAATGTCAGTCGAAATTCGTATCAATAAATTTAATTTTACTAAATATGATCAGAAAAAATTACGATGACAGTAGATTTGTTAATGAAGTAGACTCAATTATAAGCATATTTAACTATATAGAATCACATGAATTAATTACCACTAATTATTTCATTGTTTCGGTAAGTTAATATCTACTCTTTATTTCATTTAAAAAAAATGAAATTTACAAATTGTCTCTCACATATTTCATGCAGAGTTATAATTAAATGAAGCTCACTCAGTTCATAAAATGTAGCTGATTACACATGTTTTCAATTTAATGCTCACACATTACCTCTTTTTATGTAAATTGAGTTTATTTCATATTGTTACATCAAAAAAATTAAACTTTTTAAAAGTTAAACTCGGTCGTGAAGCATATATTTTAACATGATGCTGGTAATATACATCTATTACGGAGCCTCATAGTGATGAAAATATACCCATTTTCCGACTAAGTGTTTCATGACATCATAATAAAAAAGGACTATTCAGCTCTATCTCACCACAGACTCTATTTGAGTTTTTCTTATTAAACTATCCGTCCCATAACGTGGCTAAGAAATTTTTAAATATTTTCCAGAAACCAATTTTCCAAAAGACTACTCCATAAAAAGATTTTTTTTTTGTTAAAGAAATAACCTAGACTTTTTTAAATGCACTCTTAAATTGAAAACTTAATTTGCAGATGGCGTGCATAGCTTTATTTTCCGTCTAGTATTAAAAAAGTTATTTATTTTAGGGGATGCCTTGATAATATGAAGTTAACGCCTAGAAACTTTAGCAAGCAGTATATTGTAAGGAACTCTCATCTTTTTAAGAAACAAATTCCAAAAAAATATAAAATGATTAATGTTCCCAGCTCTTTTGTGTTTAAATATGTGTATGTTGTAAAAAGTAGAACCATTTCCTGTAAGCTATCAGGAAACATAAACACTTCTTTTGATGTAGGATGTGTTCATTTCCTGCTAAATTGCGGTAAAAGATTTATTTAATGTAATCTTTTGTATACATAACAAAAACTGCATTACATATGTAGGGACAGTTACAGTTATAAAAAATTATATTTATATATAATTCAGTATATTTACTTTTAATTATACTAATTATGTTGTATGATAATTTATATATAACCATATTAGGTAAATATAAGAATTAAAATATTATTTAATTTTTTGTTAATTAATAAAATTTTTAAGTAAAATTAATAGTTTATACGAATTTTTGTTTGATATATTAAGCAATTTATAATTACTTATTACTATCCTGTTTAATCGTCATTTATTTAAAAAATTATATGTTACGTCTGCGCACGAAAGTCCCATTGATGTTTTGTTAAGTATGAAACTAATTTATTCATAGAACTAAACTTCTTCACAAACAATTAGACTTCATTAATCTATTCATTACATGTAGTATTATTTTATCGCGTATCTCTTCTACTGTGTCGGTTTTGGAAAACAGAAGAATTTGTTTAGATGTCTCTTAAGTGTGCAGCTTTGTCTACTGTAGCGGTTGGTCCTTTTAATACAGAGGCATCTTCCTCACTCTTAGGACTGCGTGCGAAGCTGAAACAGTTCTATCAAATGATTTATCTTTATTTTAATTTTAAGCTCTTTCAATTTAATTTTTAATGTTTAAATTCGATTATTTAATCATATTTCATTAGAAAAAACCTTTGAATTAAATTCTTAAGTCATAGTGAGCAAGTATACATTAATTTTTGAATACATAAACGTAACTTAAACACAACTTCATTTTGCATTAAGTTAGTGGGAATCATCTGTTTCTTAAAATACATTTGGCAGAGGCTACATGTGATTTCTAACATAAAATTAACTAATTTTTAAGTTTTGCAAAATTCTGAAAAGTAAATATTTATATCTTCCTTTTATTTTCCCATTATATTCTTAATTCGTTAGATCAAAAAAAATTCCGTTAAAAAGTAAGGAATTTAAATAATTATTGCCTTGAAATTGGCGTAGTAGCAATCAATTAATTGACAAAAAAAATATTTTCGGATGTTTGCAAGCCATATATTTTCAATGATGAATAGTTTGTTTGGAAAAAAAAGTATCACAAACTTTCAACTATGTATCCAACGAATTTCTATTTAGTTACTTTCGAACAACTCATAAAAGAAGAGAGCTGTTAAACATTAGCTTCTGACTTTTTTACAACCTGCCTATAGAAGTCGATGAGCTCAAACATATATCCCGGAATGAAACTAGGATGAACAAACATAAAACCAATTTTCAAAAGATTGGCTTTCTTTTTATTTTAGAGTAAGAGCTTTTATTTAGGAACATAGATCAAAGTGTAAAATAAAAAAAATATTAAAAAAGAAGACTTTGCTATCCCACAACATAATATCCGAAACGTCAAACATCCCCCTTTCAACCCGAGACCTCAATAAAATACAAAAAAAGTACTCGAGAGTAAAAGAATAAAAATTCCACACTCAGCCAAAAACAAAAACAGAACGACAGATAACAGCACACTGTCCGCCCTTCGTAATAAAAGCAATTCCCAGAGTCGAGTTTGAGGCACGTTTTCTGACAATTTTTATCCTCAGTTCGTAAAATCAAACTTTGGATTCGCATAATCGAGTTATCGAAGTCATTTGGGATCGTTATTCTTGACCTCTAGCTTCATAAAAAGTAATTACAGGGAAATTTCTAGTTTTTTTTTTATATATATTTTTTACAAAGCTGTTTGGTGTGTTCCAGGCAAACATAAAACGGATGAAAAAAACATGGAATCTTTAATCACGTTATGTTTCAGATTAGTGTTACATGCTGTAAAAGTGGGTAACGGGTTAAATTTGTTTGCTAACTTTTCGATTATTTTATAACTGGATCATCAACTTATTTGTTTTCAAAGTTTCAAAAAAAAATATCGAGTAATAAGGTTGGAAAAAAATGTAACTTAATGATTGAAAGATTGGATGTTCGATAACTCAGAATTAATGATGTAGTTTTATCAGTTCACAATTTTGATTGATGTTCCATGTCGTAAAAGAGTATTGGTAATTAATACTTTGATACAATGAAGTTATTAACTAACATAACGAGAATTGTTTTAAAGATAAAAAGTAGTAAAAGCTGAAAAAAATTAAAATTGAAGGAACGAACCTGAAGTGGTTCTACAGAAATAACTGTTCTGGTCTAGAAATACAAATGTTTTTATAGCCTGAAAATACTTAAATATTTCTTAATTTTTAAAGAGGCTTCATGTATAGATTTGGTAATATCATTACTTGTAAAAATATCTCTGTCTGGAATGATTAATTAAAAAAAAAATAAGTAAATTTATTATTTCCGTAAATATCGCTGAAATTCTTTATTCCATTGTTATCTTGTTTACAAAATCAAAGCATAGAAACTTCTCAAGTTCAAAAACAATGCCACTTTCTGTCAAAAAAATTAATGCAATCAAGAGACTATGTGATAGAATTTAAATAGTTTAAATAATCATAAAAATGAAAACAAATAATAATTATTTAAAAAAAAAAATATTCTTTTCAAATATTAAATTTAAATCAAACAAAATTTTTTAAATGAAATATATTTTAAGAGCAATGTATCTATATTTGTTATAAAATGAAGAATTTTTACATACTGATCGATTCTCAACAATAGTTGACAAAAAGTTTTATAAATAAACAATTATATAAGACTTTATTTTAGAATCATATAAAATTAATTATTCATTTATTGTTTGAGTTTGGAATATATAGTATTTTAAAAGTTTCATTTGGCTATGGAAAAAAACTATGAACGAAAGTTTATAATAATTATTACATTTAAGCTTTATTTTAATAATTTGAATTTGAAATTTTTTTAATGGGAAATTAAAAAAAAAATGATATGAAATAACCATGCCGAAATCTTTTGAGTTATCAAAAATAATTTGAATAGAAATGCAGAAAGGCAGAAAATAATAAAAAATATCAAATATGATCATTATTGAGAAATCATATATTATGCAATAATGTAAATGTATTTTATTTCATAAAAGAGAGAAGAGAAACATTAATAAATCAAGTAACTCAAACCCCAGTTATTGGTTAAATATATAAAAAAAATTTTAGGAAAAGACTAATATTTTCATATTTTTCACATTAGAGGAGAAAAATGATGTTACAGTGTGTCATATATGTGATATTTTCTTGTACTTACAACGTAAATTTGAAACGCAAAATATTTTTCAAAGAAGTGCACATGCAAAATCGCATGCAATTATGTAAAAAAAATTGAGCAATTTCTGAGAATATCTATATGTGATAACGGAATCATCAAACAAGGACTCCATTGGTTTATTTGAATTAGAGTCCCCCCAAATTGAAATTCGTCGATCGGACTTTGTCACCTTCCTTTCAAAGCGATTCTTTTGGCGGGAAAGATGGTTTTACAGATAACTTAGGAAAATGCCCGAGTATTCCTGAAAATGTGAGGAAGACCTTAGCCACTGACTTCGATAAGACTTCAAATGTCGCCAATTAACTAGAATTGGCGAGAAAAGTAGATCGGTTTAGGACTAGCTTTGGACTTGTAGGATCTACTAAGAGAAAATATGTCTGCCATTACTGGTGTATCAGTAAGAATTAAAATTAGTATAAGTGGACGATTTGTGGTAATGCGATATTGATGTGGTCAGACATTTTGTGAAATTTGAATTGGAGCTACTGTATATTTTTATGAGTGTGCGTTGATTATTTAATGTATAAAGAAGGTAACAGCGCATTTTCTAGAAATTATTCAGAATAACTTTGGATTTTTGTCTAAAAAAAAACTGCTTTTTAATAGCGTCGACCTTTGTATCATTCAAAAGATGATCAACAAAGTAATGATATATTCAAATTTGGAGATTTTACTTAGTTATTTAAATATTTTCAACGTTATTCCAAAGCAAAAATTGTGTTTCATACAGTATTTCATATATCTTATATTTTCATATATTTACAAAATAATATTGAAATACAAAAGAAATAATTTTAAAAGAAAATGTACTCACAAATATTCTGTGTAGTTTGATTTAATAACAGATCCGCATCATAAAAGGATTTAGTTCGCTTACTTTAATTAACGTCATCCAAATGAATCAAAATAGTAGCTTAGAGTTAGCTTAGCTATGTAACTGGGAAAGATGAAGGACTTCGTAATCATGAGTCATTGAAGGGACAGTACTTGAAGATAATTCTTACAACTTCCATACGGCTTTCTATGAGAGCTTTTGAAGTCCAGTGTAACGAGCAGTATCCCTCTTTATTCACTCGACGAGTCTTTGATGAAATAAAGTTTCAAAAGAAGAAATAATTCGAGTCTTTCTAGCCATAACACTTAAGGTTCCTTAATTCTGAAAGTCTCAGTAAAAATAGTTATTTATTTCTTTTGAAATATACAGTAACAAAATTAAGTGATTTGAATTATCATTAAAATATTTAATTTATACTTAATGATAATGGATTGTTAAAATGCTGTACTTTAACATGTATAATGTACACCTTTTAGCTAACATTTGGGTAGCAAAAATAACAATAGAATTTTATATAAGTATAGTAGTATACACATAGAAAAATTATTAAATTCCTCAAAACTGAAAAACTTGTAACCAGCCAGCCTCCAATTGACGCTCAACTTCTATGTTTGAGATGAAAGTGATGAGAAAATAGATAGTTAAAATATTTATTTTTTATATCTTCAGATAAAAAAATAGCTGCGATGAAAATGTTTGGCTCAAAAACACCCGTGCAAAGATTGGAAGGAGGATGCACACTAATGTATAACCCCTTGATCGCCTTTATTTTTTTTGCCCCGACGTCCATCGCTTTCCAAAATAAAATGATCTACATAAACATTCAGGACAATGAGACAATCTTCGCCTTCTTTGAAACAGATTCAAAGGAAGCAACACATTGTTTTGATAGATGGTTAGTTTTCGATGAATAATGATGAATCCAAGTATCATCCACTGTGATAATTCAATGTAGCAGTAATGATGAATCTGTGTCACGTTTGCTTTCACACTTTATACCAACATTAGGCCGAAAACAATGGTGGTTTCTACTTCCCTTAGCATTATCATTAGCTGCAAGAAAGGGGTACATTCTGAATCCCTTTCAGGGATTTCGAGGTACATGTGAAATATTTTTTCAAGCCAAGAAACATATTAATATATTTATTTATAATGCCATATCTTAGCTCTCTTAGTAATAAAAAGTTACATCAGATTCAGAAATATTTGTAAAACAGGAAATTTAAAATGATACGGAAATTAATTTCATTTTTAAATAATGTAGCAAAAATTTTTTCAAATTGATTCACAATTAACATTATAGTATTAGTTTACAATTTTTTTTTCCGTTATAAAACTTTATTTTATACTTATATAATATACCGTTATGCAAATAATTTTTTTTTTTGCATTTTTTTCGACACTTTCTTTAAGCTTTTAATATGTACAGACAAATGTAATAAAATATTTTATTTTAAATTAAATTCATGCGATTAGATATAAATATTATTGGACACTTTTCAATAAATTTCATTATTTTCTTGAAATTAATTACATAAAAATCGATAATTTTTTTTAGCTATCGAAAAAAATAAAATTTGACAATTGCTATTTCTTTCCAGGTATTCATGTCGTAGTCTTAATTTTTTTTGAGAATAACTTGAAAGGGATAAAAAAAAACATATTTTAGTCAATTGGTTGAATTTACTCAACATTATATTATATCAACCTTGAAGTTTTCTCTTTCCCCCTCTCATAAGCCTTTATTACTGTAATTTTAAATTTAGGTGTAACAATTAATTATTTTACGTTCACTATGTATAGTTTTAATTACATGAATACCCATTCAGCTCATTTTAATAATAATGGCAGATTTTCCTCAATTACTAATAAAATGAAATGAATGAAGGATTTTTTCCATATAAATAATTCCACATAAAGATTAAAAAAAAAATTCGCTAGAATGCATGAATAACTTAAACTCTTATTTTGATTTGCAATATATAAATAGTACTCTATAACAAATTCTTAATTTCTATCATTACGTTTATGAGTTAAGAGATAAATTTTACAAATTATAATATATATATATATATATATATATATATATATATATATATATATATATATATATATATATATATATATATATATATATAATTATAAAAAAATGAGAATATTTTTCTGAAAAGGGGAATACGCATTTTCTATACTATATAAGTGCTAGTGTCTAATTAAAAGTTATTATTTTTCTGTTCATATTACTTCATTTAAATAAATTGCTTAGCCAATTATTTAAGTCGTTTAAATTACACTTTAATGAAAGAAAATATTACTTTTTTCAGATTTAAAGATACACTATATATATATATATATTAAATGTACACGTATTATTAAAATTAAAATTGCATAATGCATTTTTGAATATATTTATATTTCAAAACAAATGAAGTGTGTAATTTTCAAATAGAAAGCAAATTAAATGTTAAAAAAAGGTTTCATAAAGAGCCTGAAGAGAATAATAAAGATTCTCGACGGTTTTAATAAAATTTGCTGTAGAGTTTTAAAAATTGTACACTTAAAATAATTAAAAAAAAAAAAAAAAACCAAAAAATTCTTCGACAAAACTTTCGCTAAAAATAAAGAAAACCAGTCGTAAAAGCAAAACAGTTAAATTTTTCAAACAAAATAAGAGGAAATTAATTTTCCTTCCTCAAATATTTCTGTTACGTCTTTCTTTAGCCAATTAAGTATTTCGTACCAAATCAATGCCATCAATTCTCCCACGTTAATAGCCCAAACCCACAAAAATTATCATCAAAAAATAAAAGAACGATCATAACGCGACAAACGGCATTCTTGCATTAAGTCCCAGCCAATTAAAGCTATTTCGAAACGGTTTCCATGGTTACAGAAAAATGAAATAGCTTAGAGTATCGGGAGAAAACTAATAATTTCTAACATTTTTTTTCCTTCTTCTTCCCTCCATTATTAAAACGTGTTTTCTTGTAATTGCGTTCTGTCAATGTCTTTATTTTTGATATTATTATTTTCTTTCTTTTTCCTTTTTACACTCCAGTGATTATGGGGCAGCCATGTTATAAGTAGGAAAAATGGAGGGTTTTTGATTAGACTTCGAGTGAGATTTTGAGAAGATATAAAATATTCAGTGCATGACAGATGATATCGTGTTCCTTTTCCAGGTACCACGTAGTACAAATGAGCGTTCCTGTTTAAATATGCATAAGATACTCCAAATTCTGCATGTTAATTCCTTTCCTTAATTGAGATGCAATGAATTTTTCTTTAAACATTTCCAAACATGCAGTTCCCTCGTTTGAAATGAACACGCAGACATTTTTACGTGAACATGGTAACTTTGACGTATGATTTCGAAAATGATGTCTTAATTAGAGAAATATACATACCATTGTTTATTTTTGAATTTATTAAGGTTCAAAATATAATTTAGAGAACAAATCATAAGAAGATGAATTGAGAATTGAAAGGCTTAAGATAGATGAGAAACATTTTCCTTTTCTTAAATTTAATTTTACTATAAAATAATACAATGTGTTTGAGAAATTACTTTCATTAATTATATAGTTTTTAATCTTAATTTTGCAAATATTACGGAATGAATTATATTATAAGAAAAACTATATGAAATTTGGTTTTTTGGACAGGTATTGCAAGGGCTGTCGATAACTGACCATATTTCTCATGATATGAAGCGTAACATTTTGGTCCAGAAATTATTGTAAACTAGAACAGTGAAAGAATAGAAGAAAAACACATTTTTATTAATGGTTTTGAATTTATGTGTAAAGTAAATAATTTTTATACATTTTTTGCTTCATATGGCAGTGATTTAAAAGTGCATGAAGGTTTAATTGATAACAAGTACCAGGTCCGCCACGAGTCACTCCGATCGCCAAGACTGATATCTGGAAATAAGTTCTCGACTTCAGATAGTTGTGTTAGAGAACTGAGTTCACCACTCACTGCTGCCACAGGAGAGCTAATTTCTATACAAAATGTGGGCAGGAGATTCTGTCATGTTAGTCTGTACGATGTACAACCAGCAGTGTGCATTCCCCTCGCATTTCCCCATAAAAATGTCCAATTAAATTGTAGTTTGGAGCATGAGTACTGGAATTTGGGGCACCCTTTGATATGTTGTGCATTGATGAATCTCACTTTAGTCTAAACACTGATTCTCATCGGCAAGCCATATGACAATGTGAAGCTACTTTTCACCTGAGAGGAATCACGGAAAGTGAAGCTAGTTTTCACCTGAGAGGCATCACGGAAAAACAACGTTTTCAACCAATGGAGAGTCTAGTGTGAGGAAGAAAATTTCTGAACTGCAGAAGAGAAATCTATATCTTTGAGACGGGATCTAGGACAACTAAGGGATACAGAGAGGGAGTTTTTAATTCTTTTGTTCTCTCCTTTCCCGGGTGCTGTCATTCATTTCATATATATATATATATGGATTATAATGCGCCTTGTTACTGTATGAGCCTGATAGAGGATTTCAAGAAATCAAAAATGTCCCACACATATTATGCTCTGCTCACTCATCAGATCTAAATTCGGTAGAAGACAACTTGCAGTACATCTGTATAAACCAAACTCCGCTTCACAATAGAAAATAGTTCTTTGGGAGCCCAAAATGCACCCCTTAAGGTAATAGCAAGTACAGAAAATCGTTAGATAGCATGCCAGGCCGTCAGAGGTGATCAAACACCCATTAAACTGCATTACCTCCTTTTTATTACATTTGGTTCTCACTAAATTGTGAATTCCTCTAATAACCAGTTATGTATTCTTTACTATTACTATTTCTTTAGATATTAAAAGGAAAAATTAACGTTGTTTTCTTATTTTACAGCCATTTGTCACTTGCATACCACATGTCTTGTTATTCATTCTTTATTCACATAATTATAATTACGTTTAACTTTTGGATTCCGATGTATATATTATTTGTTTATTGAAATCCTCTTTATTCTTCAAGATAAATTTCAGTTTTAATTGCATCGAACTTAAAGCCTTCTAGCTGTTGCATCAAGAATTCTTGATAATGATTAATCAGGAATCCTACAGTTTCTTAAATTTAATTTTAGAATATCATACTTGAAAAGATCTTCACAGGTTTATTAGGCAGAAAATTGTTGAAAAATTTTTATGCATTCAAAATTCTTTATTAAAAAGAGATTTTGTATTCAAAATAACAGTTTCGGACGAGCAGTTTTCAATTTTTTTAAAAAAATTTCAATTTGTTCAGCAATATTTCTTAATTAAATTTGTAAATTATCAATTTGCGTCTTTTGCACTTTCTAGTTCATTATGACTGTATAATGTAAATGTAGTTATTTTCCATTTTCTTTTGATATTTACAACATTTTATGTACATAAATATTTTTTAAAATTGTCATTTTATACTGTCGAATTTAATTTTATTAATTGTAACATACATTCTTTGAAGCTATAACTTAAATGTGTCAAATTAAAATATTTTTAAAATTATTTTTAGTATTCCTTAAAAATATAACAATTAGTTCTAAATTTGAGATAATTATGAAAATATTATTTGAAATAAATACTATTCTTAAGGGAAGGATTAAAATATTTTTTCAACATTTTTAAACAAATGGAGATTTTTCTTACCTTTTTTTCAGGAAAAAGTTTTAACTTTATGTTTATAGTTAGTTATCTCTGGCCTTGATTTATAATTTCGATACATATATTTTGCCTAATGAAATAGCCCTTGATAGTGTCTATCAAATGATCATAAGATACACATTATTTTAAGAGAAAACTAACTCATAATATGAATTAAAAATGACTGAATTAAAAAAAAAGGGAAGAAATTCCGCTAAATCTGTACCTTACGGCAATATAGTGCTTAATCATGGCAGAGAGTAGAGATATTACTGAAAAATACAAACATGAACCTTGTCTAAGTTTCATATAATTAACATAAGTACAATTTCGAACTCTTATAAAAGTGAAGTTACAAGATAAGAGTAAAAAATTTTACCATCATTTTCGGTTTCATTAATATGGAAAAGTTATGAGTAAAAACACGAAGCCGCGAACATTACCAAGTTAATCAAACTTCTCGTAAAATGTAGCGATACATTACATTTTATTTCTTTCGAACATAATTTGTATTACTCAAATTCAACTGCATTGATAAATTCAGTAAAAATATCAAATAGAAATTTTTGGCGAAGGGTATAATATTATATATTATGCGTAACAGTATCTGAAAACCTGAGATAACTTTAAAATATAAACCTTTATTCTAATGACATGTTTCATAATAAAATATACTTTCTATTTCAAACATTGCTAAAATAACATTTGTTAGATGCAAACAATGATGCATGTTAAGCATAAAAATTATTTGCATTTATAGAATGGAAAGAAATTAAGATCATATCAGTGATGCATTTTCAAATGAATTTGTTCTTAATGAAGTATTTTTGGCTGATTCTTAAAAGTATCTATGTAACATGGCTATTCGCGCGACAATCCCTTTAACTAATATCTAGGCTTACTTTCTTATATTATACTTAACTTTCCTACTCTTTCCCAACCAAATGAAACGTGGTGCTCACAAAATTATTTAAAGGAAATAAAAGCAGAGAATGGATTTAAGGAAATACATATAAAAGAGACGGATGGACGGTAATGAGTAATCGTTAATTAACGTGGAGTAGAAATTGTAGTTTAATAAAGAATCTGTATTACATTGACCTTGGTTAAATCCTTTGTGGATGGATATTATACAGAAATATACTATTCGGATCTTCAACCATTTTGATTAATTTTACTCGAAACCAATTAACTTGATAAGATTTAACTTTTATATTAATTTTAAGTTAGATTTAAAGCGTTTTGAGTGTTAGTAGACGGATAGCAAGGCACACTTTTTACTAAATATCCATACCTTCAATAAATTTAGATATTATAGACGTTAGATGAATTAATTTTTTTTCTAATGTCTTTTCATTTGAATGAGAAATTATTGACTATTTTTCTTTGATAGCTGAAACTAATATTAAAGAGGCACTACATATGTTATACATATCTAATTTCTGAAATATTTTATTATCAAGAAATATATTCGGAAACACAATTATTAAAAGTGTAATTAAATTTATGTGGTGACAAGTTTAGTAAACAAGTAACAAGTTAAGTTTTAGATTCACGCAATTGAGTCACTAGCAAAACATTAAATGATAATAGACAAGGCTACAATTGCAAAATCAATAAATGAAATATATATTTTCTAAAAGTATGGAAAATTAGGGGAAATTTAGTTAAATGAAACTAGTATAGTTAATTAAGCATTTCTAACAAATTACGTAGTTTTTTAAAAAATAAATTTGTTGAAAGACTTATTTCATAAAATAAAGCAAAATGTGAAACTCCTAAATTAAAATATTATACATTGAAAATTAATCATATTGGATTGAAAATTTATATAAATGTTATGATATTCAATTTCAGTTGTTCTTTATTTATGTGTATCGAAATGTATAAAGAATTGTAAAATTAATTTGACTGTTTGAGCTTTTTATGTTTTGGAATTTCAATTTTCAGCAATAATTTCATATAATTTGAGCATCCATTTCTCAACATTAACTTTCAGTATTGTGTATAAAATATATAGATAGTTTTGGGTTTTGTTATTTATATGCTTACTTGTCTTACCTCAAATATATCGGTATTAACTTTATGACGTTAAGAAAAATTTACTTATTTAATATCTAAAAGAATTTCAAAATTTATTTCCTTGAAAAAGATGCCAGGACTGGAGTAATATACAACTTTATTTGTGATTTAGAGTTTTATTTAAAATTAGCATAAAAAGCATATATAAGTAAATTTAAAGAGAATTTTGGATTTCATATTAAAACTTATGTGATTAATTGATAACTTATTTATGAAAATAATTTTTTTTCTGTAGTAATGTTTTTGATTATAATTTATTTTGTGGGCAGTCTTACAATGCAATACAAATGGGAATTATACTCTAAGATTGAGAAGATTAATAAATTAATTTTTTAAAAAAATTATTTCTTCTTAATTATCTTTCACAATAAATTAAAACAATTTTAATACAAATAAGTAAATATTTGTATTAAAATATTTTCTCTCTTTTTGCTTTTTCGGTTAAGTAATTAAAAATTCGAAACTTTAAATGAATTGATATTTTAAAATAATTTTTTTTCATTCCTAAAATTATTCAAAAACTAAGTGAAGATGCATAATATAAAAGAAATTTAATAAAAATTCATTTTAGATAAAGAAACATTTATTCTAAAAAACAATGCAGTAAATAAAGGGACAGTTTGAGAGAAATTTTAAGAAAATACTAAAAATAAAGCCTTATTACTCATTATTTTCAATGAGTAATCGGGATCATTTTTAGCATATCAGACTAAAAATGTCTAAACAAAAACAAATAACTTTGAAAAACAAATAGAATTATTTTAGACATGAAAAAAAATCCATTCAAGGTATAAAAATCCCCAGCTTTACTCTTAAGAAATAAATATTTATGTTTTTTAAGCATAAGCTGTATCCGTAAACTTATGTAGTATTACAAACCGACTTTATTTGCATTTCATCTCCCTTTTCGTTTACTTGGTTCGAAGTGAAATTATTCATGTTTATAATATTAAATATTAAAAAATAAGCAAAATCTGTAAGTTTCTGCCTTTACAAGCATAATACTGATATTAATTTTACATTTTACGTAAGAATATTCCTAAAATTATTTGCATACTTCCTTCAGACATAACTATGTGTCTTTTTGATAGACTTGTTGAAAGATAATCAATACCTTTACATCTGGCAATTTATTTTACAGTAATAAGCACGCATTTATTATTTCGTAGGCACACAAAAAAGAACACCCCAATTTGCAGCTTACTGCAACCAATTTGAATGAATGAAGCAAATTTATAAATAAAGAATGGAAATTTTCCTCGTTATCCATTAAAAATCGCTTATATCAAATCTTCGAAGGCTGTCGTCTCCTCATCGTATTACATTCGAATTTAATTCAAGAAAAATTCAGTCTCTTTCCCCAATGAATAATGGAAAAGCAAAACTCCAAGAGTGAACTCAACCTTTTGAAGATAAATTGGTTCCATCCTCTGGTTCTAATTAACGTTATGCCCTCTCTTTTCTGTTTGCTGCCCTTCAGGAAAAGTAGCTCAACTTTAGTTTAAACTTCACTTCGCTTATTCGCTACAATTCATTGACCAAAATTAAAATGGAAATAGTTATCATTATTTAATATTTTTTTTAAAAAAAAAGAGTTGTTTTATTTACATCATAATTGTCAGTATACTTTTTTCTTTACTTTTAAAATTAATAATAAGCTCTTTAATGAAAACAAGTAACAAAAATTGAAAAAAAAAACTTTTCTAATAAACTGAAGAATAATGATATTTTGAAAAGTGTTTAACACAAATATGACAAAACTGTAAAGAAAATCATTTTCGAATGAAGTATGTAATGATTAATATAAATAAGTATTAAAAGAAAATAAACAATAACCTTAAATGAATACTAATAAGAAATTAAAGAATATAAGTAAAAACGTAAATAGATGCAAATAAATTTGAAATGAAAATAAATAATATACTTAAATATTAAAAAGTCACTATTGGAAATAAATAATAATCTTAAAAGATAAATAAGTTATAAACGTAAGTAAATAATACACTTAAGTGCAAATATGAGAAACATTTGATAATAAATAATAAACTGAAATGAAAACAAATAATAAATTTAATAAAAAAGACAAAAAAATTTAAATTGCAGTAATAAACGTCCAAAACAGCCGATAAACATGAAATTTAAGGAATGCTAATGAAAATAATATGATAAAAAATACATATCATTGAATTTTTTCAATAAATATTTTTACTGTATAATATTTTACTTCTTCTTTCTACGCATTTCATTTATTATCACATATATTTATTATGGAACGTTTTATTACTCTAAATATAACAATTATTGTAGATTCTTAAGGGTATCAAGACATCTGTGGAATTCTGGAACATTAAATCTAAGATTCCCTGTTTTTGTGATATATCTTTGCAAAATTATTTGAAGAGCTTAGGTTTATTTTGTGTGCCTGACAATGATATTTGAATCTTTCTATCGAACTGTAAAAGTAATTTTTTGTCTCAAAGAATTTTTTTCCAATCTCATTTGAATATGGGCATGTTGCGAGATATATTTGCATTTCGGTACCATTTTTTTAAAAAAACTATAATGCAATATAGTTCCATATTTTTATGATTCTATACAAGGTAATTATGCATACAGTGAAACTAAAATGATTGTTCTCTAAAGAATTTCTAATTTGTAATAAATAATATTTCATATGAAAAAGGAAAAAAAAAAACATCATATTTCCGAAATTACGAAGTTCTATTATTTTTACGAAGAAAATATAAAATAATATCATCAGAAAATAAGTTCACTATATTCTGTGTATAGTTTTCTATAAGACGACCAAAATATTTTGTTTATTTATGGAATATTATTCTTAAAAATGGTACCTAAATACAAATATATCTCGCAAAACATGTCCATATTCAAATGAGATTGGAAAAAAAAAATTATGACAAAAAAATTACTTTTACAGTACGATCGAAAGATTCAAATATCATTTTTAGGCACACAAAAAAAATCTTAGCTCTACTAATAATTTGCAAATATATATATCACAAAAACAAGGAATCTTAGATTCAATATTCCAGAATTCCGCGGATGTCCTAATACCCTGAAATAATTTTCAATAGCATCTATCTGAATCAATAACCCCATGCTTATATCATAAAAATACTGGGGATGTACAACTTTCATCGTGAAAAGTGCGTTTCTTTCTTTTCCACAACTATCAAAAGAGTTTTACCGTGTCAAAGGAGATTTAGAGACGTAACAATAATTCTTATAAAGCCTGACTATGTCAAGATCAACTCTCATCTGTAAAATAAAGAGAGGAACAAGAAATTCCTCTCTTATAAGAATGCCTTTACTTCTTTTGGAAAGAGCTGTCAAAACAGCTAATTTGTCAAACGGAATCTTGGTGGATAAAAAGACAATAACTTTTAATGCAGTATGAACCGTACTAAAACAAATAGTTAGGAGACTAAACTATAAAAGATCAATACTAATATTTTAGGACAATCAAAAGACTTTATATCTATTATTAATTCGGTTTGAAGTTTTATGAGTAAGATGTTTCATGTTCATTTATGGTTAAATACTATTTTATGGATCATTATTTTAAAATATTAACTCAAAAATCTTTTACTTGAGACGTAATAGAGTAATATTCTCTTTGGCATAGGCTTTGGGCAGTGTTCTAAGTAACTTAGATGACATTAATGTAGCTAAAAGCGGGTACAAGTACTTATTCCACTTATCATTTGCTATTGTGTTTTATTTAGCAACCACTCCAAATAGTATCAAGGTTCTCATAGGAAGAGGTATGAAAATAAGGAAAGTAAGGTTGTTCCCTTCGTATTGTGTAGGTTCATTCATTCAGTAGTTCTTAATTACGAGGTGTGGCTATTAAATAACAAGACTGTCATTACTGCAGAAGAAGTTCGAATGCACCAAAGGCCAGTGATCCACAGCCGCTTAGCGCGAAGCTTTTCTTTCAAATTCAGTATGTCTCTTTTCTGTAAACAAATCAGTATACTCTAAAGCTTCGTTCGCATTAGAATTATTTTTTTTTTTTTTTGCTTCGCTATAAAAATGGTAAGTGAAGAATGACGTGTTACGAAAATTCGCTTGAAACTTAAAAAAGCCACTACTGATAATTTATTGAAAGAAGTGCATGGCAATGAATGTTTTTCGCATGAACGTGTTTTTAGAGTTATTTATGCGAAAGGATGACCAAGAAGAAGACGATGAAGATTATCCACTTCCAAGTCACCCTTCCACGTCAAAGGCAGATGAAAATGTCAAAAAATCGGTAATCTGGTTCGATCTTAACAACGGTTAAGTATTCGTGGGATTGCTGAGTCTTCAGGAAATGACCAAGATTCCATACGGAAAATGTTTTCAACACGATAATACACCGGATCTTTCTACATTGTCTGTCAAGCGATTTCCATCCCAGTACAACATCTCTGTCTCTGATCAAGTGTCTTATTCGCCGGAGTTTGTACCATGCGACTTACATCTGTTTCCTAAAGTGAAATCTGCATTAAAATAAACAAGATTTAAGTCCATTGAAACTGAGAAAGAGAAAGCGACACGCATCCCGAACGAACTAGAAGACTTCCAGCACTGTTTCGAAAAATGAAATATTCGCATGGAGCGTTGTAGGGATAGAGGAAGGGGAGGGGGTATATTGAAGGTGATAATAAGTTAATTTGTATTAGACGAAAATAAAATTATTTACAGCCTCAATCTCGTTAATTAATAATCACACATTGTATGTTTCATTTGATGTACTTCTTCCAGAGAGTACACATTTAGTTCTAAAATTGTTTACTAAATTATCCTAAAAACGGAAGTGATCTATATTTTCTTGTTGAGTAAGTATTATGGGGGTACTGTAAAGTTTTAATTATTCCTAAGAAATAACCGAAACATCTAGATAAAATTTATTCTGCATATTAATTGATACTTAAGTGCAAAATGTGGTGAATTATAATTATTAATGCTGATTTGTTTGGTTTCAGGAAACCATAGAATGAAGTAAAACGTCGTATGGAAAAGATGAGGATTCAATCCAGTGAATTCTAATATGGCAGCTTTTGAAAAGTCAAGAAACGCTGGAGAAATTTATAACTCTTGATGGTGACTATGAAACAAATTCTTAAAAATAATAAATAATTTTTTTAAGTTCCTATATCGATTATTTCTTAGTAATAAATAAAACTTTTCGATACACATGGATAATATTGCAGGTGATTTCAACTTACGTTTTCCTGAAACTAATCAAATCAACACGTATAGCCGTAATTTACATTATGCTCATAAGGATAAACTGAAATGCAGATTAAATCTGCATTCAATATCCTGGTATCTTAGTTATTTCTTAGTAATAATTAAAACTTTATGATACCCTCTCATATAAAGCTATTTACAGTCGAAGTTGGAAGAGAGAGAAATATTACCAACTAGTTTCGTAGCTGAATTAATGTAATTTTCTAGTTTGTGAATTCCTTTTGTTCAAAGTATATTCATTTACTTTCCAATACTGTTAAATTGCTGCTTTGCTTATCTCAAGTTCGAGTTTTATTTTTGATATACCTCTAAAGTTGAAAGTCGTGAATACTTAAATAAAACGAACAATTTAGCTCTAAGTGTATAAATAAATGCCTTCCTAAGTCTATGAATGTCTTCCGTTAGTTAAAAATAAGGCCAGACTTTAATAATATACCAACTAAGCTTTCTTCCTCCTTACTTAACAGTGATTGAAAATCACGGATTCTTTCACGATAAACCTTTGCATGGCTATATGAGTACCTCATTTAAATAAAACAAGTAATTCTTAAAGTAAAATTAGTACTTCCTCAGAGATATATAAATATATATTAATTATTCTAAACAAAAGAAGAAAAGTCGAATAGTTCCTTTTTTTTCCACATATAACTGACATAAATAATGCTTACATTAATCAAATTTCCTTACCCATAATAATGGCATAAAATCAGTTTTTGAAACAAATCTTAATTTATCTAATTTTATGTTAGAAATTTACAGATGTGAATTGTATTTGAAACCATATAATTCATTTTTCTGACTATAATTTAAACCACACATGTTCAACCATACACTAATTGACATTTTTGCTGGGGTTACTAGTCCAAAAAAGTATACATTTCCTAATGAGTTAACATTTTATAAAATTATAATTTGATCTGACAAGATTCGTATTTTAAAGTAACATATGTGAACTTATTCTATTATACAGGAGTAGAGAACTTTCCCTTATCCTTTTTAATTATCCATAATAATTCTCAATGATAAATAGTAGTTCAGTGCTAATAGTCCAATTACAAAGAAATTGACTCCATTCACTAGTCAATAGAGCAAAGTAATTTCACTTCTACTTTTCACTAGAACACTTCTATACTTTAAACATTCCACAAAAGCAGTTTTCTTACCCTAACTATTATTTCCGGTCCATCAAATTAACAAGCTTCTTCTGTTGCAACGGAAAAGAAAAGAACCCAACAAAGCAACTGGATATGTGTCAACCCGAAGGGAGACATGAAGCCCGTGGAAAAAACTCCATCTGATTTCCTCCCACCCCCTTTTACCAATCCAACAGCAAATAAAGAACGTGGACTGATTACATCCCACCATTCACATTTCTCCACCCCCCTTTCAGGAGAAGCAAAAGGGGGACCTTTGTCATTCGCAGCAAACACCTAGACACAAGAAGGACTGTTGACAGTCCCCCGAATGTTGTCTCTACTGAACGTTCCTATTTGAAGACGACAGCCTCAGATGTTGACACCAGCGACTGCTTCTACCGATTCGTAACTGTAACGAGATATGTGTGCACAAAAAGAGTAAAAGAAAATGCAAGAAAGAAGTGGAGGGAGAGTGGGAAAAGTATAGAATTGTTTGATTTTGTCACGTTTTCTAGAAGTACTTGGGATATCGTTTGTTTTCACTTTTTTCCACTCGGGTTGAGGTCTGGTGTATATATATATATATATATATATTTTATTTCTTCATTTTTTTTGTACCCCCACGTCTTTATTTCGTTAGAGTAAAAGCGAAGCATTGTGAAGCTTTTCCCTCTATCTAAATTGGTCAAATTTGAGAGCGATGGATTTTCTTATATCTTCTTTCCTTCGAGGTTTCTCCTTCTAAAGAGGTTGTTTCGTTCGGCTTGTTACGAAGTGGAAGGAGTATGTAGGATATGTTTGGGGAAAGGCAAGTAGGCAATGAAGCATTACGTCTTCAAAGTGCCTAGTGAAGAGGAAACTAATTCGGGTATGGAATGGAAAATGATCGAAGTTGGAAGTACGGTTTGTGTATTGAAGTTCGAGAAATAGAGAAAACAAATAAAGGGGGAAAGTACTCACGTATCTTGATTTAGTGAGGGGGCATCTACGGGTTGAAAAATTTTAAGACAAAGATTTCAAACGAAATTTTATGTAAATCAGGAAACCAATTAATATTATATATGTATGGTACTTATATGTAGGAACTATATATAAAGTTTCACTTGTTTTTAAAATATTTGTTATAGTAATTTGCAATTTAGTAAATTATTTCATATGGTTATACATTTAATTGTGTTCAACTGGTATAGTTAATGCCATTAAAATGTTTCTACACTATTTCTGATTACTTGTCATTTGTATTTCTTACATTTTGTTATTTGGATGTTTAATTTCTGTTTAATTAATAGGCGTCTTAGATTTTATTTTTTAATTAACATGTGTTTTTTAGATTTTTAATTTGTTTTATGATATATTTAGATATTTAATTATGTATATTTTTCCTGTTTGTAGTTTAATTGAATTTGTTTAATATTTGTGCTATATTTACTGTTTTCTTTCTTTTCTATGGTTGAATATCTAAAATTGCTGATTTTTGGTTTGTTGTTATATTTTATTGCAATGTAATTCACTAAATATTATGGATCACTATGTGTGATGGCTTGATGAGTAATACCGTTACAAACATTTATTCCATCCCAAAATATGGAACAGTATTAATAACTTTTTCCAATTATTCTACATTTTTGCCTTTATTTCAATGGACTTTCTTTAATAAGTTTTCAGTTACATAATAGATGTTTTTGTTTTTAAGTTTAAATTTTAGTTTGTTTAATAAATTATAATAATTTTTATGGGAGTTATATTAATCTTACTTTAATTTCTCAAATGATTTCTTTAATTATATAGTTTCTTAGATATTAATGTAGTGAATATATGATTAATACGATTAATTTGTTATGTGATATAATGTGAATTAAAATATTGATGTTTTTTTCTTATATATATATATATACAAGTGGTTATCATAATAATGGAAACATCTAATATTTATAAAGATTCCTTTATTAGTATAGTGTAGGATCGCCTTTGGCATGTAGTACTGCTTGGATTCGTCTAGTTATCGATTCATACAAGTGCTGAATAGTGTTTAGAGGAATAGTGTACCATTCTTTATAGAGATATTGTGAATGTTCTGGGAGCGATGCTGGTGGAAGATATTGATTTCGTACTGAACGCTCTAAAACAGACCGTAACGGTTCAATTATGATACTGTACTTGCCAAGGTAGATGTTTAAATTTATCCTTGTGTTAATCAAACCATGATTGGACAGGTCCCACTGCATAGATAAGTGCATTATCTTCCTGGAAAACTCCATCTCTCGCAGGAAACAAAGTTTGCATCATAGGATGTACCTAGTCAACTAAATTTTCTCTATATTTCTCTCCAGTGATCCTATCTTTCCTGTGATCTTTCCTTTCAGGGTTACGATTGGTCCAGCAGAAGACCACGACATGGCTGCCCACATCATCACAGATCTACCTCCATGCTTGACAGTTGGAAGGAGACAATCACGATCATACGCTTATGCAGATGTCCTCCAAACGTGCACCCGTCCAGTTGTAGGGAAAAGTGTGAAAGACGATTCGTCAGACCATATTACTTCCTTTATCTTATCATTCGACCGGATTTTGGAAATGTGATACCACTGCAGACGGCATTTGGAATTAACATCTTTGACAAGTGGCTTGGGAATTGCTGCTCTGGTGTAAATATTTTGCTTATGAAGGTATCTAATCATTGACACTGAAAAATCTAGATGCTGATTGACCTCAGCGGCCATTTTTGCTGCGGTTGTTTGCTTTTTACACGTTAACGTAGGCGATAGGGAATAGGGAACGTATGGCGATCTAGGATACAAGGTATGGAATTTTAAATTAAGAAAGGATTTTATAATGTTCCCCGAATAAATTCCTTTAATTTTCCTTAAATACGTATTTCTGCTAAACTAAATTCAGTAGAATAATATTATGGGAATAATTTTAATATTTAAAGTATTAGTAATTCTCAATATTTGTTATAATACTGCATATATATAATCTAATATGATAATTTCTAAGTTCATTCTGTTATATTAATAAAACATTAACTCTATTCCTATTGCTTAAAATTTAATACTTTTAACGTCTTTAAAACATGTATTGATGTGAATAGTATGACAAAATCGCATACATTTTTAAGAAATTATGTTTGAAGCAACATACATGCAATTAGGTTAGATTTTAAGGGAGCCTGTAGCATTACAAACAATCTAAATGTACGATTTACTAAAACTATTTATTTTGTAAAGGACTTTCTATTATAGAATAGTAATTTATATCGGGCATTTTTTTGAGAAATTTGTAATTTATAATTCAATTTTATTTAAAATAGAATGTTTTAGATTTTTAATTTTTCCATTAGTTTATTTCATTTCTTTAATTAGTTTATTTAGTTTATTTTAACTATTTCATTATTTTTTATTTACATTTTACATTTGTATTATTACGTCTTTTTTTTCTTTCAACACATGAAAAACATATCCATTGGAAATTGGTAAAAATACAGAGGCATTTATTCAACAAATAGATTAAAACGCTTTGAATAGTAGAAATGGTAATCAAACACTTAGGCCATTCTTATCAAAATACTGTCACACATCAAAATTTAAACACACATTAATATTTAAATAACAAAGTCATTAAATTAATTTCAAATTTTATAGGACTGTCTCAAATGCTTTGAAATTCTGTACCTAGTAAAGAAGTATTTTTCAATAGTAATGTAATATATATATATATATATATATATAACAATTGAAATGACGTTACACAGTTATAAAAACAGATATTTAGGTCTTCTTTCAGTGTTACATGTACATTTCATAAAAAGGAAATATGGAGACAAAATGAACGTATGTTAGGTTAGAATTGGGTTTCAGTCTAGGCTGATTTATATTGTCCTGAATTATTAATCAAGTTACATTAGAAATTTCAACAAGACACCATACTTTAGGATATAAGCAATTCTTTTATTGAATGTGGTTAAATATTCATTACTTAAATAAATTAATGAAATTATGAACAAAATCTAAATAACTCTTTGACTATTTTCTTTTAAATTATTTATAGCGTAACTTAATTATTCTAATTATAAAAAGGTTAATCATTTTGAAATTCAATGGCCTCATTCATAATTATTCATGTCTCATTAGTAGTTCTGTTCCAATATAATGAAATTATCATTAATTAATTTATAAATTTATTAGGATAATCTAGTTTTGTTAAATCATATAAACTTTAAACATGTTATTTATTTACTTTATTTAGTAGGTCAGGAATTATTAAATGAAATATGTTTAAGTTTTACGATTAATTAATTAATTATTTAAATGTTTAAAATTATGTTTGTATGCTGTAATTTTTTATAAAGTTTTTAGTTTTATTTATAATTATATCTTATTTTCAATATGTTAATATGAAAAACTGAGATGAATTGTTAAAACGATTGCAGAAAAGTATTTATTTCGTTCTTTTAAAAGCATTTACTGTAAGGATACTTTTTTAATAAGTTATGGTTTTTATTTAAAGAACAACAATATTTCATTTGAATTAACATATGTAGGTTTTCTCTTTATAATATTATTGCAGAATTTCTTGCCTCTGTTCATTATACTTAAGGAGAAAATTTTAATGCTTACAGTAATTTCTATGATTTCTGTATAGTTAATTTGAATTTTAAATATAAGCTACAGGAAGTCAAAAAATTGTTTATCAAAATATTCTACGCTATATAATTATTTAAAATTTTGCTAAGAAAATTAACATCGTTAACTAATATTGTGTTTTCTTATTAAATACCCATTGAAAATGATACACTTTATTTAAACATTTATTTAAAGCCTGATATTCAGTGCTAATGCAGTCTCTCAGAATTCAAGCCTTAAGGTCCAGGACATATTAAAGAGTTAGAATATGGAAACATTTTACTTTTTTGACACAGAAAATATTTATAACAATACAAATAGCATACATATAAAAGTACTGATTCCAAATTAACAAAACCTTTCATGGAATAAAATGTGCAAAACTTCAAAGAAATTTTCAGAAGTGATAAAGTACTTTGTACGATTTACATTTAGAATTTTTAACCGACAATGTATTTTAATTACTGAAGATGACCTGAAAGCCTTTAATTCATCACACATGAGAACTATTTTTTATCATTTTACATAAATTGTAGAATATTTTGATCAAAAATTTCCGTTAGGAAATCATTATTTTTGGTACGTTTAATAACTAGCTTATATGACTTAAAATATTTTAAGTTCCTAAATGAAGTGAAAAGACGAAAAAAAAAAAAAAAAAAAAAAAAACCAAGAAAGTGTTATATGAAAACAAAGCAAATGTTTCAGTATTAGAACAAATAAACATTTTTTATATCATTTTGAAACATGGTCTATTCGAAAATCTTCCCGTAAATCACTTTGTATTTAAGTTTACAGCTCCTTTCTGACTAAATGAAAAGTTGTTACTCAAATTAAGTACGTTTTAGAAGTATAGTATACAGATATAACCAAGTCATATAAAAGTGACAGAGAATTGAATAAGAAGAATGTAAGTTTGCGATAAAAAAAAGTTTATAATAATAGAAAGATTGCGGTAGTAGGAAGATAATAAGAATATGGAGGCTCTGAATAATGCGGGGGAGTTACTTGTGGGTTTGTGCAATTTGACGGGTCTAGGATCCGGCGTTGTTTGGTCGAAGTTTTCTCCGTTGAGAATTAACACATTCGTATCCGTGAATATCACGGTAAGAACCTGGCACTGGACTTATTCTTTATCATGAAGGAGGATTTCCCGAGCTGACGCTTGCCATTTTACTTCGGTAGATTGACGTTTGCCACATCTAATAACCTTTGACATTTATAGAAATTGTTAGTATCCGTATGTAAGAACAGTGATCTAGTAGAGAGCATTTTCTCTTTTAGAGAAACAATAAATAAGGATTTGAATAGACTGACTACATTCCTGACCACATTCCTGAACAATATTTATGTGACTAATTTAGTTACTTTATCTGTGCTTGGAATTAAATTGAAGGCTTTAGATTAATATTTAGAATGACAGTCTAGTCAGGTAATAGATATAAATCAGGATTTTTATATCATAAGCATTACAAAATTGTTTTATCACACTGTTTTGTCAGCGAGCGTGTGTTTTGCATTCGATTTTTTCAGTAGTAATAAAATATTTTGTACTTCTTACACTTAAGGTTCCTGTACCAGCAATATATTTTAATTACTTGTAGATAACCTGAAAACATTCAACAGTCAAAACTCACTACTCACGAGGATTATTTTTCTACATTTTGCATGAGTTGTAGAATATTTTGATCAAAAGTTCGCTTTTGAAACATATCAATCAATATGTCTAATAATTAGCTTAGTTACTTAATTTAAAAGTATTTTAATACGTTAGATGAATTGAAAGGATAAAGAAAATTAAAATGTTAAAGTACAGTAAGAAATAAAATTAAGTATTTCAGTATAAGTACGAATTTAACCATTTATATCATTTTCACAACATAAGCACTACCATATCGGGATGAATGCATTGTTTTGTCAGTGCCCGTGTGTTTGGCGTTCAACATTTTCCTTCCTGACTTATACATCTATAATCTTATTAATAAGTAGGAGTCATTTCTAAGTCTTGGATACAAATTCCAATTGTGACTATGTAAAATTTATTGAAACATAACTTTGTTTAAAAACACCACTGCAGTTTTACAATGGAAAATTATTATTTTATCATAACTTGAACTTGGCAAAAGTTGATTTGAAAATTCTTTTAGAAAAAATATACTTATGAAAACCGTACTTTCAACATTTTTTAATCCTAAAGAAAGGCCATCAACACTCAAAATATCTAAAATTATCGCCAATGTTCTATCAAGGCGCAGAGTTTCTCTCAAAACATTGCTTCGTAAAGGGAAAAGAAGAAGTCCCTTTACGACGCCAAGAGCGCCATTGGCGACAGAGTGTTTGGTTCCAAATGCACTTTTCATTAAGATCCAGTATATTGGCTCATAAAGGGAAAAGTTACGAGCGAGAATTCGACTCCCAGCCTGCTAGGTTTAACACAAGGTTACGGTTACAATGAAGGGTTTTATGAGGCGCGAGAAAGTACTAATTTTAGGGAGAATAATGTAGTAGTGGTGGAAGTGGGCTGTCTTAAAAAATAGATCATCAAAAAAATTGAACTTGCGCGCTCCAATGGCCTGAGAAGTTCGGACGGCTTTTAGACACGGAATTTAATTAAAATTAATGCGCTCATGAATTATGAAAGTTGTATTAAATTCTTCGAAAACGTTCCATATCGAAGTGCAGTTGATTAAAGCGAAAAGAAAAAAAATTGCTGAATTGTTTAGCGAATGAGAAGTAATGCGAAACTTCCATAACAGGAAAAGAACTGTAGGTTTATTATGGATTAATTAACGCTTTTATTTTTTGAAAAAAAGTACTGTTCTTATTACTACTTTGTTTGAAGTTATAAAATTAAAGACTGTAAACATATTAATTTAATGAATTTTTAAATGAACTGTATATTGGCTCATAAGAAGTTAAAAACCACTTTTTCCCCTTTAAAAATCAAACTAAGAAAGGTCATCAGTATGTTTGATGTTTATGAATGAAAAAAATATTCAGTTTAATGTTGGAGGAAATTCTGACTGTTTCTCTGTTCCATTTGTTTTCACTCATATTTATAGTGCCTATAAAATTTTTATTTTATTTTATTTGCTTATGTAAGCCAGTTTTAAAGGTAGATAGTAAAAAAAAATAAAATCAAGAATTTTATTCCGGATCAAATAAAAGCTAAAAATATTCAGCATGTCTTCCTTTCATTGATTTAAAGGCGTAATTTTTATATTTTTTTTCTAATTTTAGTGCTTTCTTGTTGTATAACTAATATCATTGCTATAATTTATTGTTATATGCTAATAATATCACATAATTATACATCTTTAGATGTTTACATTTGTTACTGCTGCAAATATTCTATGTTATTTAACAGATAAAAACAGATTTGATCGCTCGTACGATTTTCTGCAGTTTTTACCTTAATATTTTGCAATAAAATTAGTAAAATATAAATGTATGTTTCCATTTGTAATCTAAAATTATATCTATCTATATATAAAGAGATATAGATATAATTATATATGAATAATAATTATAAAAATTTTAACGCTTAATTATTCAGTTATTTAATAAATATTTTATTTTTACTGTAATTGAGATGTCGAAAAATTAATGGCAGATGAAATCTTATAAATATACAAACTGATAGATATTCCTCTCATTGAAAAATTATTTTTATACAACGCATGTGCCTCTTTGTTCTGAATTCTTAATTTCTCTTCAGGTAATATTCACAAAATAGGACAGTGAACCTCGAATATAAATATACGATAGTTAACATAAAGGGAATAGATATTGTATTCCATTTCAGTGGTTTTCAATGGCATATTTAAATGTAATTAACATAAATATGATGATATTTCTCTGAGTTCTCAGAAGTCACAAAATATCTTAAGAAACATTAAAAATTTAGACATGTAGTGGGAAATTTATTGATTCATCACATTTTTGAAGAATTTTGTTTTTGTATGTTCGGTAAAACAGCATAAGAACTAGAGTATTTATATCCATATACTATAATTTTACCTCTTTCCATACAGAATAGTTTTTTCCATCCGACGTTTAGCAGAATTTTAGGATTTTGAAACTTTACTGTGGAGGCAAATTAGTTTACTTCTCGTGATACACTACAAGAAACATAAAAGATCCATACCCACTGTCTTAATTAATATAACTGTACATATTCCTAGGTTGGATGATAGGTTATTTTGTAATGTCTGGATTAATATTTCCATTTTTTATGTTCATATCAATATATAACACTATTTATACGAAGAAATTGAGATTAATTTCACTTTGATTTGAACTTAACGTAATTTATGTTGTACTAAAATTACTCAGTGTGTTGTAGATTATTAATCTGCTATATTTAAGCAACGAACAAAAATTGCAACCACATTCCGAGAGTATATATATCCCTCCAAACACCCATCGAATGTTATATGATGATTACTGGGTATATTACCGGATTCACAGAAAGTGCGGTTATAGTAGTCAAATATTTAACCCATCCGTATTTAATGATGGTAGAAACCGTCATAACTATTTCCTTTAATAAATAGGCTACGGCTTGATCAGTCACAATATTATGTTTAAACGTATGAAAATACAAATAAAATGTCTTATAAGGATACTTGTCGAGTTTAAAAAGTAATTCAAAGACAGTAAGAAGGAAACTATCCGTGAATGTATCAAAGTTCTAAAATATGGCAGCCTCTCTTACACTCGTATTACTTGATGAATTTTAATGTCCACGGAGTTCTATAAGAAACAATGTAAACCTCAATATGTAGTGAGAGTTTTATTGATTCAATATACCTTTGAAGAATTTTTTTTTGTTTGTGCATACCATATAACATGATCGGTAGTGATGTGTCCCTTATTCCAGATAATAACACATTCTATGATTTTCGATTTATATGCATAGACTATAAGTTCACCTATTTCCTTATTCATTTTTGTCTTCACCGTTTTCCAACATTTTGCGGATTTCAATACATACAATGGGTAACACCAGTTTTATGCACATGAGGTCTATCTTATTTTGAAATGCTAAAATGCACCATATTATTCGAGGAATTTTTATAGAATTTTAGACTCAAAGTTTTTCATTTACCCATATAACACGATTTGCAAACGTAGAAAAGTGCAATAATTTGTTACAGGATTTTTGATGGTGCAATGAACATTTACAGAAAAAGCAAGTTGTATGGATAAAGAATTTAACACACCATGTTGTTGGAACCCCTTTTTCTTCCAGTTTTGAAGCAGTTGCAAACTTTTTAACAAGAAACTCTAAATTAGACAGAATTAGAATTCTTGAATCAGATTAGTATTAGCGTGAACATAAAAAGTGCAAAAGACTGTTAAAAAGACATTTACTAGTGCAATAATTATCTATAAAAAAAGCACGCTGTGTTAGAGAATAATCCAATATACGCAAAGCTGTTGAGGCACCGTTTTTTCCCAATGTCAAGCTCAAAACTCAATTGTCTAATTTGAAGTTTCCATTCAAATTGAAATTCTAAATTAGACATTCATTTATAGAATTTAGCATTCATAGAGACACAGATACACATGCAAAAATTTCAAAATGCTTTGAAAAGAAGATTAACAAGCGAAACTAGGTGTACATGTTTTCTAGATGTTTGAAAAATGATAAAAAAAAAAAGAAAAGAAAAATAATACTTGATGAGAATGAGTGTCGAAAATAGAAAAGGATCGCAAAGATATCCCGCGGATTCGTCGCCCGTATTTATGGCACACAGTAAACCCCGTGGGAAATTAACATCAATAGGATACTGTAGAGGCATATAGATCCAATAATCACCTTTCACAAACAATATTTATTGGCGGACAACCTTTCGTCCTTCTCCTTGTTTCATCTTTCTCTCTCTCTCTCTCTCTCTCTCTCTCTGAGGCAAAAAAAAAAAAAAAAAAAAAAAAACACGAAACTCTTTTGATACAAGAAAGCGCCATCTAGTGCTGTGTAAAGGTGGTCATGATTCCGCATGTAGCTAAAAAAGGCAAGCCTCTGATGGTTCAATAACAAGGGGAATTTGTGTTGGTAAAGAATTTAACACACGATGCTGTTGTGGACATTTTCTTTTGTTGCTTAGAGTTTGAAAAACCTAATTAATAGCTAACTATCCAACTAGAAACTCTAAATTAGATCATTTCTTAATTGAGTCCAGTATTAGTGGAAACATAAAAACGCTCTCAAAAAAGGGCAAAAGTCTGTAACGAAAACTATACTGATGCAATGAATATCTATTAAAAAGTAAAGTTTTATTGGCAAAGAAATTCAACACACAAAACTATTGAGGGCATTTTTTTGTATTGCCAAGCTTAAAACTCAATTGTTAGCTATTCAACTAGAAACTCTAATTTAGACATTCCTTGATTGAATTTAGTATTTATGGACATATATAAGTCTGAAAAGAAGTTCAATAAGCTGTTAAATGATCCTTTTTTTTTGGTGCAATGAATATTTATCACAAGGAGAAGTTGTGTAGATAAAGAATTAGACTCACTAAGCTGTTTTGGGCCCTTTTTTTCCCTGTTTAGAGCTTGAAACTCAATTAATTGCTAACTATTCAACTAGAACCTCTAAATTAGACCATTCCTTGATTGAGTCTAGTATTATCAGGGACATAAAAGAGGCTGTAATGGCATGATATAAAGACCGATACGCCTCTCCTAAATCCAACATTGAAAATCTTTAATTCATTATTCAAATTGCAGTCGGAATGCTCTCCGACCAAAACAAATGAGCCATATCACGATCACAAACGCCATTACAATTTCCAGTAGAGTCAAAACCTCACGCAACCGTACTTGAACCTCGAATCAAACCGTTCGTCCTACCCCTAAAGAGGATCATTGTCGTGTTCTAATGGAGAAAGATTATCGTACCGATTTACGACGACATAGAGCCAAAAGAGCTTCCATATATGTCGATTCTTTAACATCTGATTAGCGATACATTAGCTCTAATCCGTCAAATGAGAAAAGATTTCCAAAGTGCGGGGAGAAGGGTGGGCGGTGAACACTATTTGAAGTGAGTGGAACGAAAATGAAAATTCTGATGGAGTAGGGAGTAGTAAAGGAGATTAAGTACGTCGTTGCCATGGAGACGAGTTTGCTGCTAATCTGCGTGTCGTTCTCGGAGAATTCGAAGTAAAATTCTGGATAGAATTACTTTGCAGTTTTCAGCTCGTGCAGAAATTTGAATTTTAATCTCGACTGTAATTATCACCAAACGTAATTAACAAGAGCTGAGAGATTAAAGTATTCAGATAAGCAAAGGTTTTGGTAATTTGTACTTTTTGTAATTTCTATTCCGTATTCTAGATATCTTCTGAGAGCTAGGATTAGAAATGTATTTCAATTAATGACGGAAACGAGTGCAACGATATTGTTTTGAGTTGGATCATAATATTATATGACTCAGTTACATTTTAAGTGCAGATGAAAATTTATGATACCTCATTATATACTTTTATTTCAAATATAGATACCAGTCTGAATATTCTGCCTTTTTTTTACTTACTTATAAAACCGATAATTAGTTTCATCTTTTAATTCAAGTCACAAATAAAAAATATCGTTACTGGATACTTCGACATAGTTAAAATATGCTGAATTCTTAGCACTGAAATTATTCTAATTTTGTTTGTTTTTCATTAACTATGTAGTACATAAAATTAAATTAATTTTTTTTCTTGTTTTTTTCCAATGAATTAAGTTTTCCGAAGAAAAGAAAATAATGAAAATGATATAAATTACCGAACGCTTGGTTAAGCTATAAGAAAACCTGTTGAAATGATAAAAACACATAAGAGAAAATTTATCTCATTTGGAACTCGTAGACAGAAAATAACGTAATACATACATCATTAGATTAAAGACATAAAAGCACAGTGATATTATTTTGAGCTGGTTGTTGGATTATGTGGCTTAATTTTCATTTTATTTTAACAATGACAAATCGATTTACTTTTAATTAAGTATATATATTTGCATGAATATTCAATATTTGTGTTACTTGCTTACCAAACGAATACACTTTTTGGTTCTTTTAATTCAATTTTCAAATAAAATACACATCTTTACTGAAAAAAATGTCCCTATAAAAATATAACAAATATTTGGTATTAAAAATATCCCAATTGTTTTTGATGAAAAATGTGATACAGAAAATTCAAATGGCCATTATCTCTTATTGAATCCAATAAATTAAGCTTATCAGAAAAAGAAAATATTAAGTGATTAAATTAATATAAGTTAACAAAAGCCTGAGCATAAAATATTTTTAAAAAAATAACAGAAACTGAAAAGAGAAAATCATTGCTTCAGAATCTTTCTTTGATAGAAAATGATATAATTAATATTTTATTAAAAAGATACAACTTGGGTAAAGAGAACAATTTACCAGTTACAAATAATAATAGAATAATATCACAAACAAGAATCACAAAATTCTGAAACTTATCAAATCACTTAAACATCAAAATTAGAGCAAAATATTTTTTTGTTAAATAACAATAATGCTAAGCATTCTATATGTTTTATTCATATTCATGGCAAACTTAAGCAATTAACATTCCTTAAGAAACTACTTAGCACTTACAATTATTTGAGGAAAGTTTTATTTTAGGTTTACGTTTAAAGGAATTCAGGGAGGAAAATTTTTAAGATATCAATGATAACAAATTTAAAACGCTCATTTTATTATTACAATTATGAAAATGAAATAATAAATTCATCCTAAACACATAGATGTTGAATGATAAAAGTTTATTTAAAAAAAGTTTTAACTTACGCTTTACCTGGAAATCAAGATGTTGTTTTTTTTATAGATGTAATATATGGAAAAACAGTTAATATATTTATTTCAATTAAAATATTTTTAATATTTATCAGTTTTTAAAGAAACTTATACAGACATTTCTATGATTACTTTTCTCCAATTGAGTGACTGTTTCAAAAAAAATATAATCATTTATTTTATTGAAACATTTTTGAAGTTATTTATCGAGGCGGCGCTTGTCTAGTGGTCATGGTCACGGACTCGAGAGGTCATGAAGTTGAGTCCTGATGCCTCAAAGGCCTGCCATATAGCCGTACTAATTCGGTTCGGTATGGAAGTAAGATATGGAGGCGCCAGCTCAAATGTCACAGTCCTCGCTTGACTTATGTTCAAAATTACCTGGTTCTTCGCCAATAGTCCTCGTGTTGCTTCTAGAGTGACGCTGATCAAACCAAGCAATCATGGAACTATGTATCTTGATGTTCTGTGAACATATTTATACTAATCATAATTTGCTGGTGTCTTAGGCTAATGAATCATAATGTAACACTAAAACTGAATTATTTTCAACTTATAAGAAATGCATTCAATGCTTGATTAAGCAATGTTTAGGAAGAAATGCTATTTTAAACATTTAATGTGATTTAAAAAAACAGAAGATAACCTTAGAATATAAAATAATAATTTGTCACATTTTAAATCCCATTCGTTATATAGTGAAATTGAATTGACCACAAATTAATACCCGTAATTTAATATTTTACATTAACGATGTAGGTAATTTAAAAACATCGAAAATATTGCAAGCTGTGGTAGAGATAAATACTCGCTTATAAAAGAGTACATGCGTATTCTGGATTGGTCTGAATCTATCATTTCTTCATCCAGAAATATCAAAAGAACAAGAAAGAAAAATAGCATGTGATAAAATACCGTTTAATAGACACCATGGAAAAAGGATCTATCAGAAATTATGCTATTATTGATTGTTCTAATATTTTAGAAAACAAATTTGTAGACGAGAATCGGAAGAAAATAAATTGCGCAATCTCAAATAGAAATGTAATTGTTTTGATTAGTAGTGAATTCCTGTTATTAAAGCACTGCGTCATTTGTAAAGAAAAAAAAGATTTTCTGTTTAACTTCGAAAATGAATTATATTCTGTCATACCGACAGATGGCGCTTATGGCTACTTCACTGAAAAATATATGTAATTTGAGAGAGTTGTAAGCAAGGATAAAAGTAATGTGTAAAGAGGTTCTCACGCATATTTTTCTCTTCATCTAACCTCTTGGAGACTTTCATTTGAAATTATTGGATATAAGGGTCTCTTCTTGTGAATGGACCACGATTTATGTAAATCCTATTAAGATCCAGTGAATAATATTGATGTCATAGTAGATATAAGCAGCGAAGATGATTTAATACGATGGCTTATTGTAAAATAGAGAGAGATTTGAAGTTTCGAATCAAATATAAAGGTGGTGAAGTAATTAATAGAGAATGAATATTGATTCAAATAGCTCAGTCGGTGGTAAAGTTTTCGTTTTATAATATATATATATATATACATATATTATACTCTCTTAGTAGAAATATAAGGGTCTGCTTCACAGGCGTGATGAACTTCTTGATTTTGAATTACTTTAAGGAATTGATGAAAAAAATATTGTGTTAAAAATTTTATTTAATGTTCATCTGACTTTTTACTTGGTGATTAAATTGCACGTGAGATTTATGGAACATTTGATTAATAAATCCAGGATGTCAGGTATATATAGACAAAATAAAATCTGTTATAACGGCCAAGCTCAATTATTTCTTTTTAATGAAAAAAGTAAAGTAAAATTAAACACTTCACTGTACATATATATATATATATATATATATATATATATATATATATACAGTGCAGAAAAATTCATTTAAAAATTAGTTGCTACCGAAATTTTCATTTGCATACATTTAGTTTACTTTCTCTATAAGTATTTTATTTACGCAACTAAAGATAGTTAGTTTTCATCATCATAAAAATTATTTTCATGAAACGCTAGTTTGGGAAGCTATTCTACTATATAGATCATTCCTGCAGAAGAATGCTTTGAAAAAATATTTTTAAAAAATAGAAGGAATAAATTTCAGTATGTGATTCATAAAAAAAATTATAAAATATGGTTACGTTTGTATGATTGTGAGACAAATGAAATTTAATTAAATTAATTTTTATATAATTCTCAAGTTGAAACGATAATCCTTAAAACGAATGAATTGGAGATTTACTGAAACAGCTTTTCTTATTATTATAAATTTATTTCATAATGCTATATATACATAACGACTGAGGCAGGGGTAGTACTCTCTAGAAAAAAATATACCACAAATATTAGAAACTGAAAATGTCAAAAAAATCATTGGATTTAATCTTAAAAAATGTTTCAAAAAAATCTATATCACTTTCCCATATTAAATGCAAACACTCTTTCGAAAGTTAATTAGTTCATGTATATCATTTAAAGCAAAAATTGGAACGTATCTCAATTTGTTAGGAAAGATAATGATGGATAAAATAATAGTTCTTTTTTTGATTTTCCCTTACATTTTATTATTTGAAAAAGGTTTTAGGTTTATCCTTTACTGCAACTACGGTAATACTTGTTCGATCTTCCAAAATGGTTTAATTATTAATATTTTAAAGTACCCTAAATGGGAGTTGTAATTTATTTAAGTAAAAATAGATTTTTAGTGTTATTGAGAAATTCGTTTCGAAATTGTAAAGTGTTTTTAAGTCTACATCGGGGAATTAAATGCAATATTTTGGCAAAAATCATAATAATGTACATTAAAAACATTTAGCTTCTTGAAGAATCCAATACGCGTTTAAATGTGATGTCTTTTTTAATGTTACTCATAATATTTATAGCATTATCGTGATTTAGGCTATTTGCGAATTTCTCTTAAATAACCTCAGAGACATTTTGATAATTTGAATTGCGTACTATATCAACTCCTTATCAGCCAAATTAAATATTAATAAGTAAATTAGATGAATATAAGTCCTGTGAATTAGAAATAATTAAATTCAGTCAAATTGCTTACAGCTTCCAGTATATATGAAATACTTAAAACACTAAAACTCTCGCATATGATCATTCATTTCATTTGCAATCGCCACGCGTGCATTTAAGCATTGAGGCATTTTTAACAATAAAAACCTGATTTTTCTATTATATGATTGGTTTTTATGAAATTTGAGCACATACTGTCAACGTCAGAATTATAAGAGAAAGCGAAAAAAAAAAGGTATGTAATATTCTTAATTAATTTAATATCATTAGAGGTATGTGGATTGTTATATTTATCTCTGGTGACTTACATTAAAGTATAAATATTTATTTTGAATCATACCAAAAATATGTCCGTATATTAATAAATGTATATGCGTAGAACAAATCCATTTTGAGGAAGTAAAACATAAATTATCATCTCCGGAATATATTTTTCTTAACACGATCGATTCTTTTGTCAAATATTGAAGACAGATGACAATAATAACAAATAATTCCCTCCAATGTTTTGGTCAATACGACAAAAACCATACGCCATGATTGATTCAAATCGGATAATAAACTGAAAAACATCATACTACATGTCACACGGCAAAGTAAAATCTAAACAGGAAAACAGTGTCATTACCTTTTGATCTATGAACTCCAAAAGCTAAAATTTTAGTCCTTTCTTTTCTCCGAGTCCTACGTGCAGGTCATTTTCCGTCGCTTACAAGACCCCAGAGAGGGAAAATTAACCCCAAATGGCTTCGAGTAAACCCAAGAGTGGTCTTTTTCGGCAGTTATTTCATGGTCTTACTCTGCTTTTGTTTTTATGGGAAGGTGTTAGCGTTAATATCTGCAGTTTTCGTCTTGTTTACCGATTGGACCATTGTGAGCAATAAAGAGAGAAGTAAAACGGCTTAGTCAGCGCCAAAAGCCTTGATTTATTTTTCGTCACGTATCATTTCTGGGTAATGTGTTGATGGAGAAAGAAGTTCAGGTTTTTATTTAAGGCATTTTGCTTTTTACACATGCGAGTTTTGTTTTTAGTTGTCACAATAATAATCAGCATTCAATTATATTGATATACAAAAAACACGAATGTGGAATGCTCTTTCAGAGGGTTGTATAAAATAGCAATCGAGGGGGTTTATGTAGGATTTAAGCCCTTAGTTTTAAGCAGAGTACTATCATAACGTAGTATATTTGGTATTTCTATTTTGGAACATGATAAGATCATTTGTTACATGGTCTACTTGAGATTTATTTTTCTTCATCTTTCATCTATTGTTTCTTTCTGAATTTATTTTTAATAGCCCAGCTTATTTCCAATAAAATGGAACTCGATACAAATGAAGTAAACTTCGAAAGTGGAGTGAATAGATATAATCAATTAGTATAAAAGAGGCAGGGGATTGATTTGATTTAGTTAAGGTTAAGGTATTAAAAGATTAATATTGAGATGTACACGGAAGTATTCTGGCGTGTTTGACATATTTGGTGAGATTAAGGATTCCCTGAGGTACTTGCATCATATTCTGGTAAGATAATATTTTGATAGATTATAGCATCGTTAGTAAGTACTCGCGGAGAAGGAAAGTAAACTGTTTGAAAATACCTCCTCACTCCTTATTATAATATTAAACAACTATGTAATTCAGATAAAATTGATTATTTTACTTATTTAGTCTATACTTGAATAAAATAAGAATATTAAGAATTCTAGAGTGAATTAATGGCTTTGTTTGGAAGAAAAAAGTTACCAACCAGTTAAGAAATTGAGATTAAAATATTCCCTTTCAAAGAACGAAGTTATTATTATACATAATTCACAACTGAAACACTGCGTTAAATATAATGGTTATCTATTAATATATCTATATAGAATTTTAATATATCTTTTTATGTACTGAAATAAAACAAAGTAGCATGTGAATTCATATAAATGGACCAACATATTATTTATTAATAACTGAAATGAGAAGATTACCTTTTAATTCCATGTTACTAATCAAATGTATTCAGTATTTAAATATGTGTGTAAAACCTTTTTAATAAGGAGCAATAAAACTCGATTATATAAGACATGAAGAGTACCTCAAAATTAATGATGGTTATTTCTAATTAGACAAAGTAGTTATTAATAATTATAATAAATTATTCCGTTAGAAATAATGGATTAGATTGATTGTATTAACATCGCACTAGAAGCAACACGAGGGTTATTGCAGAAGGAACTCTTTATTTTGAACCTCAGTCAATTGACGAGGGTGACACCTGAACTGGCACCTCTCTAACTTTCACACCACTACAACAGGAAGACGTTGAGCCTCGTGTCGTGTGTCAGCCCCGCATACATGGTGGGTATTTAGTGACATCAGGTTCGAACCCACCACTCTACAAAACTTCGCCGTGAGTCCATGACCTTAACCATTTGGCTACCGCTGTCACCAGTTAGGAAAAAAAATGTAATAAAATATAAATTTATGTAATAAATAATTTGTAATTTAAAATAATTTATGTAATTGTATGTGTAATTGTAATTATTTGTAATAATTAATAAATAATTATGATGTTCTAACATTCTGACAATAATACATATCATTGAACTAGCATGAATTTTAAACAACATATTAAAATGTTATACATCAATATAGCCTCCTAAGAATTTGCCATATTTTGACAAATTACAATGATCAAAATATTGCAAACAAATAATATTTCAGTTAATTTTGTGACCATTATATTAATCTTAAATTATTGTACATAATATCTGTCATAATGACTACAATATATCTATTATACAGTCCCAGAAGCTGAAAATCAAAGTAAGCAGTAATTTCAAATTGTTTACATAACAAAAATTATACATTCATGAAGTAAACAAGTAAGTGTGATTATTGAGGAATTTAAATTGGAGGATTAACTCAATACATTCTTTGTTCATGCCAGTAAATGAATGTTTTTAATGATCAGTTATTTGTGCTTATTTTTTTAGTTTTATTTAACAAACATTCTCTTGTTTTCCTTATTTCATAATTATTACAAAGAGTCAATGTTTGAAAGATATGTAGTAAACAAAGTATTTTCAATATAAATGATAAGTTCAATTCTATATACAAATAAGTCTTTGTCGTTAGGGAAAGAGGTGTCACGTGAAAAAAATTAAATGAATGTTTCACAAATATTCGGTTACTGCACAACACAGATAAGGATTTTCTTTTTGAGCCATACATATTGTCAGAAAACGAAGAATGCGGAATGAATGATTAACGCTTTATTTATTTAGTTAGACACTGCAACGATAGTTGAAATGTCGACAGTAAAATGTATGATATGCTTATGAAGAGTGATATGAAATAAACATAAGTGTATACTAGATCAGAATCTATTAATAATGTGTGATTATCTTTTCAAACACAAACACAATTGTAATTAAACATCTCAAAGCTATTAATGAAAAAAGTGTTATGTTTTTACTATCTTTTTCGTCAGTCACTGTATTCACGGCGGATCTTTAGTGTCACCAGTGTTCGAACCCTCGTCTCTAAGAAACTGCACTGCGAATCCACGACCATAACTAAATGGCTACTGTGGTCACCCATTAGAAAAAAATGTAATAAAATGTAAATTTATGAAGTAAATAATTTTGATCATATGATATTCGGACAATAATACATATCATTGAAGTAGCATTAATTTATAACAACACATTAAAATGTTACACATTAATACAACCACCTAATATTTGCCATATTTTGACAAATTATAAAGGGAAAATAATTAATCTCATACTTTATTTCCCTTATCTGTATAATATTTATCTAATTGAAATTTTACTAGGCAGGTTCAAAAACTACATTACAGAGTCTGAAAATAGCTTAAGAAAAATTATGTAAAATATCATTATATTCGAAAAAAAATATTTATGTGTATATTTTCTTGATTTTCAAAGTTACTACATTTTGAATGCTTTATTCTCTTATTATTTTTCGATTACTTATAATAACTTATTACAGCATTGCTTATTATAATTTGCACTATTATTACTTACCATAATTTAAAGTCCTAATATTTCTATCAATTTATAATTTTTTTTATCTATCATTATTTTTATTAGCCACCCAAAGTAGCTATTGTTTTAGGTGGGGCATTTTGACGTACGAGATCACTTTTCAATTTCTTATCATTTGATTCAATGTTAATTAAATTTAACACTTGAATATATTCAATTTAAAATGTATCGTCTGCTTTAATTTTACTATC